>ML817929.1:0-10073 GCA_009831015.1 Picea engelmannii
CTCCTTGATCCTGATCCTGGGCTCCTCCTCTTCTTTTGTCCTCCAACTGCTTTGCGTTAATTCTCCTTAGGCTTGAGGAAAGGCTAAAGGGTTGGGATAAATGGATTTGTAAAATGGACAGAGTTTCTTCGCTATAATTTTCCTCCTCCAAATAGTACCCCTACCCCTTCTTTTATACGCTAGAAGGAGCTAGGGTTTTGGACGAACTCTCAACCATGCATGGCCGAGAGTTTCAGTTAACTGACCCATAGCTTTTTGTCCCATCAACAACTTTACTATTTGTGTGTTTTGTTAGGTAAACGTGGGTTGTAGTAGGCCTGCTAGCATTCACACGTGTGCAGTAGTGGGTTAGGGCACGTGTACCTTTACCCAAGAGGATTTTTAAAGAGGTTGTTCAACATATGTTTTGGCAATGAAGGTATATGAGTTGGCCTGATGCCAGGTAAGCATGTGTGGTGCAATTTAGGGTTATAATAGATGCCCCCTAATGTGTGAGGTCAGAAGAGAATCTGATGGCCGAAATACATTACCAATCTTTTACCAATCTTTACTGATATGCTGAATGAGTGAGCCCAAGAGTCAGGAATCAGGAGGTGTCGTTTGCAAAACAACAAATGTCTCACCGAGGTAGGCATAACCATGCTCAGGATAAACTAGAACCATGGATACCAATCAAATACACTGTATATCCATGTCAAATAACTATAAAGAGTAGTCGCGAATAATACACAGTGGAGCTACATCTCGAAATCAGAAAGATATATATAGAGTATCCATCTTCCAGACGCTGATTTGGCCTGATGGCTATACTTCAGAGCTCAAGAAACAACTTCAAAATATTCTAAAACTTGGGTAGGAGTGTAATATGAGTGTATGACTGCACTACCCAGAGGTCTTCGATGGCTCGTCAGTTATGGACTTGATAATCTTGATGATCAGACTGAAGGCTTTAGTGATTTCGAAAAAAGAATTGATTGGATGTTCAGGATGGCCGAGTATGCGGACAAGAGACATATTGCAGAGGGGCCGACTCAGGCTCAGTGAAAAAATTCCCTTGGATAATAGCACGACAAGTGATAAGACTTAGGCAACATATCTGTTAATAATAAGTCTACGAAGCAGGAGGCAACACAAACTCTCCATATGTTTGGAAGAGTAACCAAACGGTGGAGGACACAACTCTATATAGTGAGAAAAAGCTTCCTAAGGTTGTACTACATCCCATAGTCTGATGATAAAACGAACAGATGTGCTTCATCCAAGGGCGACTCATTATGCTTCCAATAAAGAAAATACTTTTCCCATCCTCTTTTTGGGGTATATTTAATTTTTTTGTTCTTTTTGATGATTGTGAAAAAGAATAAAGGAGTATTACATTACAATGGAGGAACGGGTACTGAAAACATACAAGATCGAGGCACAAGGACAAGACTGATGTTTTGGTAAAATGATACTCGAGAAAAATCCTCCAGTGGCCAAAGGTGTTAAGACGCAGAAGCAAACTGTTACAAGGCTGATGGGTAAGGTATGCAAAAGCGGTTGATAGAACACACAATGGTAACATACTTCGATGTAAGTTTAACGAGCCCAGAGAAGGTAAGCTCGGTGGTTTTTCATATTTAGAGAGTCTGAAAAAACATAAAAGGAGATTCCATTGGGGTACCTTTTTCGAAGATAGTCTAGTCGGTTCGAAAAAGGGATAAACTAGCACCGATTAGACATCGGTTCAGAACCATTTTAACGAGTGTGACAAGGACAAGATCACTCGGCTATTTTTTCACTTTTAAGGAGTCTGAAAAAAGATTAACTATGGACTCCGTCGGGAATATTCTTCTGGACCAATTTAACGAGTGTGAAAGAATAAGGTCACTCGGCGATCTTTTCAATTTTAGGGAGTCTGAAAAAGAGCTTAACAATGGACTTCGTGGGGGTTTCTTTTTCGTAAATTTAGTCCCTCAGGCCCGAAAAAGGGATAAAATCATACCTGAGAGTACTCTTCTAAATAATGGGAATTCAATAGAGTATTCCTTTATTCATACAGGTAACCGTCCAGACCAAAAAAGGGGTAAATTACCGCCGGACAAACGTGACTTCAAATTTCAGTTTAATGAGCGTGAAAGGTCACAAGATCACTCGACAATCTTTTCATGTTTAAAGGGTTTGAAAAGGGCTTAAAAAGAGACCCGTTTAAGGAAGGTTCTTCTGGACCAATTTAATGAGTGTGAAGAAACAATGTCACTCGACAATCTTTTCATCTTTAAGGAGTCTGAAAAGGGCTTAAAGAAGACTCCATAATGGTTACTTTTCTCAGTTAATCCGGACGAGATCGAAAAGCATAAATGTAGTCTCATCGGATGTTGCTTTCGGATCTCAAAGCGAGCTTGAAAAACAACAAAGTTAGCTCATGATATACTCTTTGTGGGTTGATACATGGCATCTCCTTGGGGGAGCTGTATGCTCCGGCGAAAACATTGTCTAGGATGTCAGGGGTTCTGGAGATATTGATAGGTCTCATTTCAGAAATGGTTTCCATATTACCCTCAGCATAGATCTTGTGTGTAGCTAAGGGATTAGTATGACAAGACCTATCTCCAGTCATAGTCATGGTGAATTCTCCTGCTTTGATTCAACTTAACTTTGGGAGGGAATATGATCTGTGATGATGATCTTCCCAAGATTTGTTCGGACTAGTCATCGCTTCGATTACTGCTTCGTCAGAAGGCAAGACTAAGTCTATCGAATCGATGGTAACAAGAGATCCCTTAGCCCAAATAGGCTCTAGAAGTGGATCCAAATCTTGTGCGGGAGTAGGATCAGGGTTAGTTGAAGCTTGCTGGACTAAATAGTACGCTACTTCAGTTGCTGACAAGGGCATGGACATGCCAGAGTGCCATGTCTCATCCATCGTGGCTGATGGGGAAGGAAGAATCCACGGATCTGCAAAGTAAGTCGTGCAGAACGACGAAACGTGAAAAATCTCAGCCTTGTGGTGATTAGATATAAACTTAACATCGTCATGAGGTGGTGGGTAATCGAAGGTACCCATCAAGGATGGGCACAAACCAAATCCTACGTTAACAACACCGGCTTGAGGATTATCAATCATGGGAACTTTGGATGCCCCCAAAGCTGGGTCAGGTCTAGAGAAATGAAATTGATCAATGGTCACTATCCGACCCTCATGTGGAAACAATAAGACTCGGAAAACTGTAGCAACCACAACTTGCATAGCATAAGTCCAACTCCGACCTAACAAAAGGTTATAGTCGAGGGGGGCATCGACTACCTATACTTCGACGCACATGGTCTTCCCTCCTAACTGCACAAGGAAAGAAGGGATGACGCCATGTGGTCGGAAAGAACGACTGTCAAACGCAGTGAGGAGAGTAGGTGACAGAGACAAAGTGGGCTGGCCAATGGCCTTCCAACATGCTAATGAAATAATGCATGTCGAGGCGCCCTCGTTGACCACTGTGCGAAAGATATTGCATGTAAAAGTTTTCGTGGGATGAGCCACTACTATCTGAAATGCTACGTGGTAAGGAAGACGAGATTTTAAGTCGGTTGTATCTAGCACAATGGTACCCGGGTTACAAGTCTCAGTAGAGCCTAAAGCAGTTAACAAGGCTTTCCTCTGAGCAGAGCAGCTTTGGAGGACCTCCAAAGCGGACATCGCACAAGGGGTTTGTGATAAATCTTCCACCACAGAGTAATTTTGGGCAGCCCTTGCATTTGGGTTGTGAGAAGATTTCTTAAATGCACCCTTTGGAATGTGTGTCATCGTTTCGCCCAACGTCTTCTCGATCTGTAGAGGAAGAGATGGGATCTCAGCTTCTTTACCCTTATCAGAGGTGCTTGGTTTACTATAGTCGTGCGCTCTAGTCATTATGAAAGCATCACCCCTAACCATATATACGTTCGCAGATGAGGAATTGTTGGGAGGGGGGCAGGTTTCTTGGCTGCCCCCTTCGGCACTTGTAGAGGCTTGAGTTAAATTTTTCCCATGCTGAAAGGGATTAGTCAACACGGCTTGCTTTTGCTGTGTGACAAACTTTTGGGCCTCTGGAAGTCGAGGACACAGATGGGTCGGGTGGTCCTCCACACACAAGTTGGACGGATACCTCACCTTTCGTTTTTCTGTGGTGCCCTCTCCAGTGGTATCAGTGGGTTTTTTCTCCCCCTTACCCTTTTTTTGTTGTTTTTTCTTCCCTTCAGGCTGCTGGGTGGCCTTTGGGTTAGTCATCTGCACAAAGTGTACTTATGACATTTGGGTAGGAGGAGAAGCCAATGCAGTAGTCTGGTTGGCCGTTGAGTGTTGTATAGATAATTGTTATAATTTCTTTGTCAATTGCTCAGCGAGCTTGGTTTGTGTTGAACCAATGATACCATCGGCATGTGGTCCAGCTCTCTGTCTAGTTTTATCTAGTATCGATCGATGTCATCCAACAGGATGTTGTACAATAAACCAGACTGAGAATAGATAAGATCAAACTGTTGATCCCTCATGATGGCATCTTCTTCAGAGAAAAATCTTGAAGTCGCGACGTCTTTGGATAATTGCGGGACTAAAGACTTAAGGAACCACTCAAGCAGGAATGTTGGTGGGACTGGTACTTTGATTAGACTCTTTCGGTGTCTCCATTCTCGGATACAATCAGAGATATGGTCCGCTGTCATCTATTCGAAATTGGCAAGCAGCTCTGTGCCAGCATCGTACCTCACAGGTAACTGGAAATGGTTAAGGAAGGCCATTGCCAATTCGCCAAAAGAAGAGTATCTTGAGAGATCAAGCTCGATGTACCATTTCGCGGCACTCCTGATAAGAGTACGTTGAAACAATCACAACTGGACGGAGTCATCTTTCAATGAGTTTGATGAACACCAAAGATGGAAAGTAGTCACGTGATCACTTGGATCTTCGTTAGGTTTGACCTCAAACTTTGGAATGTCTGAAGGCAACTTTGTTGGCATAGGATGCCAACGTGGATCATGACAAATAGGATAATTTAACAACCTTGTCAAATCTGGCAAGTGTAATGTCGCTAGGAATGGTAGTTTGGGTTGTTGCTGATAGCCTAGAAAAAAGGGCCCTGGAGTTTGACTGGCACCAGGTTGCCAGGAAAAGTTTAGCTGCTGGCCTGGATTTTGGTAGAAACCATGGCCCTGACCAATGAAAGGACTTTTCATCTGTGGAGACATCATTGGCTGATTCCCCATAAAGGACATAGGATGTTGGGCATGCATCGTGTTTGAAGGACTTTGGGAAGGATTACCCCATGCCGATCCTAATGGGAGAGGCATAGAAGTTTGTCCAGGGTTCCATTGATTGTGGAAAGAATTACCCCAGAACGACATTCCAGAGGAGGGAATGGATCCTTGTCCTGAGTTCCAAAGTCCTGCTATATGTGCCCCCGGCGCAGGAATAATACCCTGCACCGGAGTAGACTGTCCAAAGATGGGAGTGCCCCCAGATGGGAAAGAAGTGGATGCGAAAGTGTTGTTACCAAATGTGCCATTCCAAAAAAACAGTGACAAACCTACCGACAGAGTTTCTGCAGGTGTTCCTTGACTCCCGGCTCCAAATGAACTCATGTGTGCAGGCTGCCCGACGGACTGCTGATGTAGACCACCAAGCGAAGGGGAAGAAGGAGAGATATGACCTCCAGCGTAAGGAAAAGCATTAAAATGGACAGGAATGCCCCCAAGTTGACCTTGCAGAGGAGCGTTAGAGCTCCCTGCCCCCAGACCCAAAGTCTATAAAGTGGAGTAAGTGAGTGCAAGACTTGTACCCGAACTAGGAATATCGTATGAGAACAGAGGGCCTGTCGCACTAGGTGTGAAGGGAGTTGTGGCTACCGTGATAGATGGGGTCGGTCCACTGTGCGACGTAGTTACGACCGATACCATGGTGGCTCGAACCGATGACGACAAGTTAGGAGATGCTTCTCTTGTGGTAGCAACGATGGTGGGAATGGAATAATTCCCAGAGGAAGTAACAGCGTTTCGTTCCATAACTGTGTGAGGCACTGACAGGCATTCGTAAAATTGGATTGGTACAATGACCGATGGCCAAGTATTAGTGGTTGGGGTTTCAACCAAGCCAATATTGGTGACTAATTCCTCTAGGAGTTGTTCGGGCACAATGGTTTGTAATCCGGTTGCTTCGAAAGACCCTTGTTGGTCTAGCTTATGCCTCAATGGTGGTGGGGGTGGCTCCACTATAACCAGTGACAGGCCCAGGAGCATTCATGATCGGTGGAGCTTAGGATCCTCTATTGTGTGAGAAGATCCAAGACACGCTAAAGTATTCTACACGTTCAAACAGTAACACACACTAAAAAAGAAGCCCCTAAGAGATAAGTCAAGCAAACACTAAACTAGTTGGAAGAACAGTTACAACAACCAACGCTAGAGCAACTTACCGATGCAAGTGCAGCTCGAAAATGGAAGCACCCTCTTGGTATACTCTGCAAAGCATGGCCCGATGTCTATCCTAGGTACCACGGTATACCCCAGCAATCACCTGTGTATGTCCCTAAAAAATATTGGCAACTAGTTTGCCAGCACGCAAACAATCACCAGGCGGGTACAGTCGATAGTCAGGTAGACCACAATGAGCAGGTGATCAAGCTCGAAACCTGTTAAGGGTATCGAGAGCAAATGGTCTGGAAGACAATTGAGGACCTCGAATGGATTCGAGACCCACAAATCCCCATGGCAAATGCAAATGATGGAATCCCACAACAAATCTTCGATATGTGTTCTCCACTACGCTTGGTCCGACTTTGGAGGGGTTATCTCCACTACCTTTCCTCACACGACCTCGTGTTTATCCCCTGTGTTAGAGGGGGGTCCTAGATAACTTCCATGAAACTAGACTTCTACACTTCCTATCACAGACTCCAATGTTTGGTTTTAAGTGGCCTTGGAGAGTTTCCTCTCCAACCTAATCCAAGGCCCTAGTCCTGAACTTCTTTGTGAACCCTACAAACAAAAAGTCTAATAGATTTTAAATTAGCGTTGCTTTTATGGGATTTTTTACGTCACAGGGTATGAAGGTGAAACTAATGGTGTGTAAAGACTAAAAGAAAAAACGAATGAAAAAATGTTGGAAACAAAAGACTTTTACTAAATGCAAAAATCAACAAATTTTCACAAAGAAAGACTTCTTTTTCTTTTCAATTTTTCTAAGATTTCATGCAACAAACATAAAGGAATTTCACTCGACTACGAGCTACTTATGCTCTAAATGTACTGCAAAAACTTATGAACAAAATACTTCTTCCTAGCTATTGATGCAGAAACACAATCTTCAAACAAAGAAGAAAATGAAAAAGATATATGTTTTTTTATTTTTATTTAAGTGCTAAATGAAGCAACAAAGGGAAAATGACGACAAGCAGAAAACCAAGAAAACAAAACAAAATTATGGCTTAAGGCGCAGATCACAAATAATCAGAGCAAAGACACCCAATGGCAATCAAGAAAGCACAGACTCTTACGCTTGTCTAAAAACCATAAAACAAAATTTTTCTTTTTTATCTTTTCTATCAAATATCAACTAAGAAAAAATAGGCTAAGGATAAGAGGCCCTAACCTACTGATTGTGCAACCCTAGACTCAAACACCTGAGAGGAACACTTCTCACCACAGGAGGGGATGACTGCCCCACCCTGATTGAAAGGCAGTCTGTCAAGCACGCTACTGTCACTGAAATAGTACGTGTGCAAATGCGTGCTGAGCTACAACAGAGTGCGTGTACCCGCAGGCTGCACTTGCACAGGCCACGTGTATGTATAAACTCTAATACAAAACTAACACAGGTAGCCCAGAACATGAAGAGGCCTCTGGTATTGATAACCAGGGTCTATTAAAGGCTTGGATGCTTCTTCTTAACAGAAAAGAAAAATAATTGCAAGAAATAACAAAACGCAATAAAGCAAACTGAGGCAAGACTGTGAATCAACAAGACTCAGACAGGATCCATAAATCCCCCTGAGAATGTATAATTCTGACGGGGAAGAGGAGGAATGCCTCTCGAGCTCTCTGACTCCTACATGCTACTGAAACCTCTACAACAAGCATTCACATGTGGGCTATAGAACGTTAGGGTGCGAGCACACGCATGCAGGCATTCTACAGGCCGTGTGTACCTCTGTGTGTCCCGAAAATTGTCGTCAAGCAACAGTCAGGGAAAACTGGTATAAAGAACCAGGCTCCTTGCTAGCTCAGGCCTTACTAAAAAAGACAAGCAAAGAAACAGAAAATTTAATCTCTTAAACCACCCAAAAACTCAATTAAATCCGGAAACCCTAAAGAGTATCTTCCCCAGTGGAGTCGCCAACTCTGTTGTTGGGAAAAATACCCTACGGAATAGCAAACCAGGGTCAGATTTGCATGCAGATTTTGACCTTAAAGAAATGACTTTTTAACCTACCACCCAAAACTTAAACCCCTCTTTCACGATACATGCATGGAAAGGAACTACTAACCTTTTTACTGATGTTTGGTGTAGATCCTCCGTTGTGCTTTGCCCACTTATTTGCGCTGCTCCTTCCAAAGTTAACCTGCAATCAAGACAAAACACTATGCATGCATGCTACCTTTCTACTTAAGGGTTAGAAATTAAGCATAAATTACACAAATCATAGATAACTCATGCATTGGTATGGGAAAAGTATTCTTTTATTATTTTCAAAATAAATCAACTTACAATCCAAGTTGAGACCAGCCACCACTCCTTGATCCTAATCCTGGGCTCCTCCTCTTCTTTTTTCCTCCAACTACTTTGTGTTAATTCTCCTTAGGCTTGAGGAAAGGCTAAAGGGTTGGGACAAATGGATTTGGAAAATGGGTAGAGTTTCTTCGCTATAATTTTCCTCCTCCAAATAGTACCCCTACCCCTTCTTTTATAGGCTAGAAGGAGCTAGGGTTTTTGACAAACTCTCGGCCATGCATGGCTGGGAGTTTCAGTTAACTGACCCATAGCTTTTTGTCCCATCGGAAACTTTCCTATTTTTGTGTTTTGTTAGGTAAACACGGGCTGTAGTAGGCCTGCTAGCATTCACACGCGTGTAGTAGTGGGTTAGGGCGCGTGTACCTTTACCCAAGAGGATTTTTAAAGAGGTTGTTCAGTAGATGTTTTGGCAATGAAGGTATATGAGTTGGCCTGATGCCAGGTAAGCATGTGTGGTGCAATTTAGGGTTATAACACGGATGGAAAGGAACCTACAAATTTAGAAGAAAACTTTCCATACGCACATTTATTTTCAGTCCAGATCGTCGATGAATACTTTGCAGACATCATCTAGTACTTGAGTACAGGTACTGCACCACAAGAATACAACACCACACAGAAGAAAAAACTGGTCGTTCGGGCTACAAATTATCAGCTGATTGCAGGACACTTATACAAAATGGGTGTAGATAACATCTTGAGAATATATGTGATAGAATATGAAAGACCAAGGATTTTAGCAGAAGCCCATGAAGGAATAGCAGGAGGACACTATGCAAACAAAGCTACTATGCATAAGGTATTGCACGTAGGAATATGGTGCCTGACCATTCATAGAGACTCGAAAGAGTACTGCCAGAGATGTGATATATGTCAGAGGGTAGGTAAACCAAATAGAAGGGATGAGATTCCATTACAACCACATGTAACGTTGCAGGTATTCGACAAATGGGAAATAGATTTTGTGGTACCAATTAACCCACTAGCAAAGAGGACAGGAGAAAGGTAAATTATCACCGTGAAAAAATACCTAACAAGATGGATAGAAGCAACACCAGTCAAAGATTACATTGCAAAGACAACAACACACTTCCTATTTGAACATGTGATCACTAGATTCGGTTGCCCAAGAATTTTGATGAGTGACCAAGGCACTCACTAAATTAATAGTACTATCAAGGCTATGACTGAAGAATTTTAAGTCCATCATCAAAAGAGTACACCATATCATCCACAATTGAATGGAACAGTAGAAGCCTTTAACAAAATCCTTGAAAATACACTGACGAAGATCTGTAATGTTAATAGGGATGATTGAGACCTAAAAATATCAGCA
>ML817929.1:42177-55703 GCA_009831015.1 Picea engelmannii
AAAGTTGAATGCTTTCTCTTCTTTTCCATAGCTTGGAATTGTGCTCTTATAGCCTTCAAAATGCAACTGAAGGGCCGAGTCAGAACGTTTCTAGTATATGGAAGGCCAAGGATCAGAGATCTCTTGTCGTGACATGGAAACCCGACTTCATTTTTGTATTTTCTAGAACAAATCTCGATGTACACGGGATGTAGTGGAGTAGCTTGCGTATACTCATGTTGTATAGTAGATAGGGCACGTATATGTGGAAAAATATGTATTTTTAGATCTAGATTCATCAAAAAGGGATGACAAGTCTGCATAGGGAAATGGAAAAAGGCCCTCTGTGAAAGATAGCAATGGTGAGGCAAATCTTTCTATAACATCAAATTTATGTGAAAATAGGACAACAACTTCATCACACATAGTTTTTTTATCAAAAGAAATATCATGATGCTAACACAACCTTATATATTTATGAAAATGAAGCTAAGTCAACTCAACAAAAATCAAACATGACACATAACATCTTATAGTGATGCATGAGTGATGAAAATATGACACAATGGTGACACACATCAATAAAAACAAAATGTAGAGATGACACACATAAAATTAACAAATTTTTCTATACATATTTTTAGTATCGTACATATGAGTTAAACATGACATGAAATATCTTCATAAAAACCCATTTTTCTCTACAAAAAAAACTTGACTGGGGAAAAATGGGTTATAGTGATGAAAATCAATGATGCTACAACCCTATATTATAGAAGTGAACTTCCATTCAAGTGTAATGGTTGTCATGAACATGGAAAATTTGTTAATAATTACCCAAAGAACCCACCCATCATATGCGAGAAGGAGAAAGAATTCAAACAAGTCAACAAACCCTTTGAGAGAAGAGGAAAGTAACTATGGGTTTCATCCCAAGGAAACAATAAATAACTAGTTAGACAAAGTCAAAATATTTCAAAGTTTTGGAATCAATATGGATAGAGGGGTGCACTGAAGAAGAGGAAAAGTATCAATCTCCAAAAATCCAGATAAAAAAGAGGACAATCAAGTTCAAAATGAAATGAAGCAACATAAGGAATGATCATCCAAGATTTCTTGGCAAAGGTTGGGTGAAGATCCCTAGATCACTCTCCCTAGTGGGCCTCCTAAGGAAATCTCCGATGATAAAATATTTTAACAATGCCTAGGAGGCCACTACAAATCCACAACCAGAATATAAATTTCATTTAAATTATCTATAATATGGAAATAAAGAGCTTCAACTAGAGCCCTTGGATTATCTATTATTCAAGTTTCCTTTAAGTTCTCCCCTCCTCTAAACCAGGAGTCATCCAAGAAAAATGTCTCTATCCTATGTAATTCAACATCTCTTACAATAGGGATGACTTAAAAGGAACTTAGAGAATGACAAATAGAGAGAAACAATGCTATCGTATCTTATTCTATTTTATCTATGTATTTAACATATAAAAACATTTAGGAAGGTGACGACAACCCAGAAACTTGACAAGATGGCACATAAAGTTGGCTCCTTGGCAAGGACAGATGGTAATCAAGGTTGTTATGGGAAGGACACGTTGGGACGAAGGAGTAGTTAGACATTAGATGAAAAGGAGGCCTATACATGCATGTACCAAGTGGAAATTGATCGTCATTAAATTTCTTAGTGTCAAAGTTGGTGGGAGTATGGAACTCTAAAGGGAAGGAGAGGGGAAAACTCCAGAAGCCACCATGATCAGTACCCTGCATAAGGATGACGATGGGGGAATAATTATCAAAGTGTTTCTTTGGTGGGTTAGGTTGATAATGTGTAAACCAACTAGGAATTTTGAGTCTAGCCAGAGACTCAATTCAAAAATTTATGAGATGCATAGCAGCGCAAGAGAGAGGGAAGGTCAAGGGAGGAATTGGTCGCATTTTAATTAGGGATCTATGATCTAGATTATTTTCGGCACAAAATGAGAGAAGAGATATAATAAATAAATGTATAGAGATATAAAAGATATCCAATAATATAAAAGAGATATATCATAGATATAACATAAACACAAAGATACAATAATACACATTTTCTATTAATGAGAGAAAAGTACGAAATTGTAAAATGCAGAGTGAATGAGCTCGCTAGAATGGTGGCATCTTATCTTTGAGAAGAGATGTGAAGAATACACTCATTCGCAAGAATATGATTACAATGAGGCTCTAAAGGTCTTTTTAACATAAATAAAATCCAAAATCCTAACCTCGGAAGATGAAAAGCCAATAGTTTTGTGGAGCCCGTTTTTGGTAGTTTGGCGTATCAGCTTCCTAGGGGTGTAACTTTGGCATACGATATTTGTTTGGGGTGCACGATAGCTAGTTGGAAAGGTACGTCAAGGAGATTCATTTTTGGGGCTCAATCAAAGCCTTCATATATCCTTGAGGTGCTCGATCCTAAAAAAAATTCAATTAGGCCCTCAAAATGTCCCCAGAAGTTTAGGAACCGAAAAACTACTAAAAATAGTAAAATTTCTAGAGACTATTTTGAGCCAGTTGGAATAGGTGGGTGGCCAACAATATCCACCTGGATCAATGTAAACCTTGGGAGGCACCCAAGGTATAAAGTAGGATGAAAATTGTGATATTTTTTAGGAGATTTTGGAGAAGAAAGAGCCCGTGGAGCAGATGACCGGATAGGCACAAATAGAAGGGGAGTGCAATGGACATGGAGAGACCATCAGGAAAGAAGAAAAATATAGGTGGTTACAGGATGTCTAGGAATGGTGTGAAGGGTGGTAGCCAATGGGGGAAGAGAGTTAAGGAATCCTCCTCCCACGGGCCAGTGAACAAAACCAAGGTGGCCAGAGAGGCTTAGATGGTGGGTTTCCAAGTTAAAGTACCTATTCTCGGATGCATAGAAGAAGGTAGAAAATGATATCGAGGATGCAATGAGAGTGCAGATGAAAAACATAACAAAGGAGGTGAATGAATGGGTGGAAGACCCATTTTATACTAGGACTAGAGAAAACAAATACTTTAAATTGGTAGAAACATATTGGATTGGTGAGGAAATAGTGGATTGGGCTATAGAAAGGACCAGGAAGGAATAGGAGGACACCCTGCAATTAAAATTTTGGAAGGAAAATTTAATAATTTCTGTAAATCTCAATATGGAATTAAGTTCAAATCTACTCCAAAAGGTCAAAACTAGAAGCATACAGTAGCAAAGTTAGAGAACCCTAGCTCTCTAGGCTCTAAGTACCATCCCATCTAGATTGAAGATTAAAAATATGAAAAGGACATAGGAGCAGACACCAAGATGGAGCCATACCAAGTTGAATATAAGGGAAACCAAGTTTGAATTATTTTCTATTTAAGTTCAATAGATATTATCATACATAGTAGCATGCATAGGGAATATAGAAGTATGGAAGAGAAACTTTAGTGGCATTATTTCTAGACTACCAATTATGATTATAAGTGGTCTCTCTTGGAGAATAGACTTAATACTTTTCTAATGAAACTTGGTTGATTTCTCTCGGGGATAGACATTGGTTTCCATTTTGGCAGGTCCCCCTAAAATGGCTGTAAATTTGTGATGTATATAAATAGAAATACATATATGGTTTTTATCTTTAAAAAACATATAAAAACATTGATTTGAATACTCCTCAAAGTTTTCTATTGCCATTTTTTGTTGGTATATAATTGATGTGTAAGGAAATACTCCTATAGATATGGAAGATAAAGAAAGCTCATTAATAAGAAGAAAATTTTGAACCGAGAACGCTCCCAAGAAGCTATGATGTTGATGTATAGTTTGAGAATAATAATCCTACTAAAATATATACTTTCAATGTCTAGATAAATCTGAGACAGATCATATGATGCAATGTAACCATTTCAATTAACAAAAAGGGTGTACATTTTTTTTCAAATTTGTCATGGATTATAGAATTCAACTCTACATTAGTTTAATAAATAACACTTTATTATAGGTAAGTAAAAAATTCAATAATTCAAATATATAATTAAAATTCATGATGATGATATTATTAAAATATACCCATGTTAATTCTTAAACTACATTGTTAAAAAAAATAAATGAAAATGATTTAGTAAAATAATGTTTATTAGTCCTTGTCGAAGGCTATGACAATAACATTTGATTCATCGTTGACCATCCATTAGTTTTCTTTTGACTACAAATATTTTTCTTGATGTCCAATGTTGTACATAATCTTAACAAAATAATTATTTTTTCATAATATTTAATTTACTTTTATCATGCATCTAATTGGCTGAAAAATTTGATGTATTATGACGGAGCTCTAACCGAATGCAATGTTTCAATCCTAGGTTATACCTAAGTTTTGAATTTTAATTACCGAGCATGCACACAATGCATTTTTTTTTCAAACATAGATAATCCAAGTTTGTAGTTTTAATCTTAGATAACTATGGCATCTATTCATTAAGGTCATTAAATTCATGCTAGTGGAATAAATATATGTGAATTGTAGTTATTTTTTCATAATATTTTTTTTAACAATCTTGTAACGATATTGTAACGAAATTTGTAGTAGAATTTAAAATTATCACCATTCCACTATGCAATATTTGTATCTTTGATTATTGTTCTCTCCCAACCTCCTTTTTCCATCTCCATGTTTCTTTTCTCCTAATATATTTTAGGATTTTCCTCCTGTGTATATACCCCAAACAAAGTATCTTCATAACTCTTTATAACTCAGCATAAATGGTTGTGTATGCCACTTCCTAGTAGACCATCCATGAACAAAGTTTCATCATTATCTTCTCCCTCTCCCAAGGGTTGCGATCTCTTTAACAATAATCTGGACCATGATTCAATCATATTGGAGTTCGATGCATGCATAGTGAATTCAAATTTGTAAATGAGTCGAGTTTTGGCCCCTTTTAAAGCACTAATTACATTGCAAATGTTTGGATTGTAAATCCCATGTTCATGGTAATTATATGCTTTGATTGCAAATTCTTGGACATGGTAACGATATAGTAAATTTTTGGTCCCAACTTTTTGTAAATTAAATTATCACTCTGGTTATCATTGTGTCAAAAATTATATATTTCTTTGTTTTTGAATTTTTCTTTTATTAGTAATTCCAATAATTGATACTTTTTCCTTTTCCTTCCAAATATCTAGTAAATGTCCATAACTTCAATTTGAAATAAGTGATTATGTTTTAGTTTATGTGAGAAATAAAGACAAGAATATATATATATATATATATATATATATATATATATATATATATATAACAATTACACAATTCAAACAAAGTAAGAAAACAATTAATAATTACAAAATCTACACAAAATAGAGTAAGTCGCTATGAATATTAATAAAATGGAACACAACTAAAGTTAAATGGATATTTTATAAAACCAAACTAATGACACTGGAGTCAAATACCATCCTATTTTATAATATGAGAAAATAATTGTATGGTGTTATTCATATAGAAATTTATTGAGTCAATGTTAAATCATGTCAATGAGTTAAAATGTTAATAAGAATATGATAAGTGGATGATTACTTGAGCTTATATTTCTATTTAAGCACAAAAACTCTTCATTGTATAGTAATATGTTAATCTTTATAACTATTAAGTGTATTGATTATGTGTGATTATCTTAGTTTAGGTGGCATAAAAAAAATATTCATTAATTTTATCTTTCTTTTATATAATTATTATATTTTTCATAAATAATTTAACATACAACATTTTAATTTCAGAAGTTAACGTTATGTTGATATTATAACATAAGGTTGTCATTATTTGTTGATTTTAGTATAATTTTGATAAGTAATACCATACCATTTCATCTATAAAATTAGTTTTAAGAGCATAAACTAATGCAATTTTGGTATTGACATATACATCTTCAAAAGCCACTACAATGAGACTTGTTTAACTTAAAAGTAAAGTCAAATGTGATAAATTTGTTTATGCTCTCATTCATATCTATATATATGTCAATAATGTGATAAATTTGTTTATGCTCTCATTCATATCTATATATATGTCAATTTTATTTTATAGTTTGACATTGAAAAGAATAATCAAATATATGTCAATTCCATTTTATAGTCTGAGTAAAAAGAGTAATCAAACCTTTTTGATATTTTTTAATATTATTAAATTGATTGAAATTGTTATTTTTTTAATATAATATAAATTATGATTTTTATGGTGAAGTATTAATAAATTTTATAGATGAATGAAGATGTACACGTTCTAAGTACATATTTACACCACCTCCAAATTTTTTTAATGATGTTTATAACAAATGCATCTTTTTACCTCTTATGTTTATGTCTTTTCTTAAAAAATACACGCTTTTACTATCCATCATTATCCTCGTAATACTCGTGAGAGTTACACTGGAAAGTGAGGATGTATATTGATATTTATAACAAATCAGAATTGGGGTGAGAGACAAAAGTGTGTATTTACATTTGTTACAAATACATGTATGAAATGTAAATGGACATTCCCACGTCTCCAATATCAATACATGTATGAAAAGTAAATACAAACATTATGTTTCAACTTTTGGGGGTTTGGACCTTTCTAATTTTAGTTATTAGATTGTCAATTTCAGATTTGTTACTATTAGGGAACTCAAAGATAGTAATTGAATGGCTAAACAGGAGGGGAACTCTACAGGATGTAGCTCTAGAAAGTTGGAAGGAAATGATCTTAGAAACTCTTCCACTCTTCAGGAATATCTCATTTGCTCATATATATCGATAAGAGAACAAAGAGACAGACAGATTATCAAAGTTGACCCTTTCAAATCTGCCTGAAAGCATTGTCTTTACCCACTATGAGGACGGTAATGAGGGTCCTACTCATTACTTAAAGTTATTCTAAAATGTATCAGAGAATAGTTTTATCTCATAGTTCAACTCTTATTAGTTGGATCTTATAGCCATAGTGATGTTGCAAAGTTCCCTTCTTTGCATTTTGTTGTTTTTTCTGTTGTGTACTGGAAGCTACCAAAGAGTAACCTTTTTTTTTTAGAGTAATGCTTAGTTATGTATGATGTTATCATAATAGAGTGATTATAGGTCCTATGTCGAAAGGACATTTGTATGAAAACTAGTTATATTTTTATGAATATAAAAGAGAAATTTCATATGGAAAGAATGCATTTATTTTTTTTAAAGAATTATTTTAATATTAAGTCAACACTAAAACAAGTTAATAAAATTGTAAAATAAAATAAATAATATTAATATTAACAAATAAGTGAAAATGAATAAATGAGAATACAAAAATATTAATAAAGAAAAAATGTTTAATGTTTTTTATAAAATCCAATAAAGTAGAAATGTACTCACTTAAGGTAGTATAATAATAATAATAATAATAATGTGTATGAGATCCTCTTGTTTATGAGACAAGAGACTCTCTCCTTTAATCGATTTCATTGTTAAAGTTTATAAAGATATACATATCCTACTCATTTGAATTTGAACCTATGACCTCCAAAAAGAAAACACATGCTCTTAATAAATAAAATTCAATGGATTATCACAAAGTAATATAAAAAACATTCATTCACATTAATAATAAAAAACATTCATTTTAATTAATAATAAATAAAAATCCAATGAAAAAAAATGAAAAATGTCATTAAAAAATGGCTTGTGTTAATGAGAGTCTATGGATAATGAAAATCTTCTTTTAACCATCAAATATATATGTCTTCCCATTGTTTTGATATTATCTCATTTATTTATTAAAAATGTGCATAATATAAATGAAATCTCAAAGAATGCCTTTAATACTTTATACAAGATAAACTTGAATTATTATTAAAATTATATTAAGTTTTTAATTATTAAAATTATATAAAAATGTGAAAAGGAAAATGTGAGTAAAAATTGAGTAAAATCCTAAAATTTTGTATTTTGAAACAAAATGTTATGAATAAAAAATTGAAGATAGAACAATAAATTAAAGTATGCATTATGTACAATAAACATGAGGGTGGAGCACAATTCTCATAGATAAAAGATATGAGTTACACAATAACTACTTAAAGAATATGAGAATCTCCTCCAAATACCCCAATACATTTATATATCAAAATCACATGTTCCTCAATAATAAGTACATGTTCTCTATATATACCTATTCACACATTGCACCTATTGCCTATTTATTAGGTCAACCACTATTACATATACATTTACCAATTAAGTGTACATTTAACCCTATATATGTCACCTCATATATGCCCCCTTGAGATCATACCATATTCCATTTTAGCTATGCCTTTAACATCTAGAAACATTGATTTGAAAACTCCTCATAGATTTTTATGGCCTTTTTGTTTGTTGCTATATAATTTATGTGTGGGGAAATACCCCTCTAAATATGGAAAAGAGAGAAAGTTCAATAGTAAGGAGAATTTTTTGAATCTGAAATACTCCCATGAATCTATGAGGCTTATGCATGGTCTTAGAATAATAATCTTACTAAAATACATACTTAAATAAATTTGAGACATATAATATAATGCGATGTAACCATTTTAATTAAAAATATTTTTTTGGATTTGTCATATGTTATACAATTCTTAACTTTGCATTAGGATAATAAAACTCTTTTATTATAGGTAAATAAAATTTAACTAATTCAAATATATAATCAAAATTTATGTCTATTAATATCTCATTTTAATCATTAAACTAGAATATTAAAAAATGATAAAATAAAATAAAATCATTTAATTTAAATAAATGAAAACTCCTATATTTATGATAACATTTCATTTTAATTACTAAACCAAAATATTAAAAAATAATTTAAGTTTCAAAACTTTAATTAAATCAAATATATAATCACACTCTATGCTTATGCTTATAATATTGTTATAATATACCTATCCTTATCACTAAACTACAATTAAAAGAATAAAATGAAAATGATTTAGTGAAAAAAATATTTATTTAATTTAGAAAACAGATTTGATAAGTTTGTTTATGCTTTCCTTTATTTTTATACACATTTTAGTCAATTCCATTTGTATAATGTGACATTGAAAAGATTAATCAATTTTTTTTTGGATGTGTTGAGTATTAATAAATTTATTGTCTTTATAACTTTTTAAATATAATATATATTATAATTTTTTGTGATGAAGTATTATTAAATATTATTTTTTTTTTTTAATTTTTTAAATATAATATATACTATAATTTTTTTTGTGATAAAGTATTATTAAATTTTATTTATTTTTTATAATATTTTTTCGCTGCTACAAATACATATTTATATTATCTCCAACTTCATCGTCATGATATTTATAACAAATGCATCCTTTTACTTTTATTTTTATGACCTTCAAATAAAAATGTACACTTTTATTATCCATCCATATCCTTATAATCCTTGTGAGAGTTGAAATGGAAGGTGAAAATGTATATTAATATTTATAACAAATGAGGATTGGTCGAGAAATAAATATGGGCATTTGAAAGGTAAAAACACATATTTGATTAAAAAATAAGAAAAATGAGAGAAAATATTGAAGTGAATTAAAAACTAAACAAATTAAAAAAATTATAAAAATAAATAAATAATTGAAATAACTAAATAAATATATAGAAATACAAATCAAAAGGAAGTGTCTCACTCAATTTTCTATTAAATTCAATAAACTAAAATAATAAAAATATATTTACTTAAAATAAAATAAACTAAAAATGTATTCCCTTAAAAATATGTAACAATCTCCAAAAGAGTACAACTCAAATGAAATATACAGTAAACAATGGTCCCTTCTAATTACAAAGTAATATAAAAAATATTCAATCCAATTAGTGATAAGTACAAATTCCTTGAAGTAAAGTTAATATTTAGAGAATGGTTTGAGGGGGGGAATATTTGTTGTAGAATCCTGACCAGTAACTATAGTAAATAAGCATGCAATTTATCGATAAGGGTCCTTTAAATAACTAACCTTGATTTTGGATAGGTCTTTTGTCATCGTAGTAGGGTCTTGTAGGTATTCATGCAAGAGCTCAATTCCATTATTTTTCCCTCTAAGAAAATTTATGGCATCTTCTCCTTTGGAGGTTAAGTTCGGCTCTGGTAACTTTAACATTTTTTTGAATACTAAAGGCGCTAACAAAATAGGGGAGCCACTTTGTAGTGGAATGGTTCTTCTATTCTGAACAAATTTATCAATGCACCAAGTGACAATATCTTTGCACTTGAAAACCTCAAGGACACAACTAGCGAGAGCTATTCCTGATGTCCAAACTTTATTATTATCTTTGTTTGGTAATGTTGAATAATACCACTATGCCCTTGACCAATGGTAATTATGATCTTCTCTAGTGAATAGATTCAAGGTATCCCCACATAAATGTTGTCTTCTTTTGGCCATGTTCAACAAGTTGACATACTTCTTCGTAATTCCACTCAAAATAGTGAAACAATATTTTACATTAGATCCTTGATGATAACATTAACTTGAAATAAATGAAATTTTCCTCGATAGAAACATCGTTAACAATGGCCTTTTTATAATTTAATTTAGTAGTTCATAGAATTAGCATTTAATATGACTCAAGAACTATGAAAGAGGAAGGACACGTCACGGCAGGGTGGAATATTTTAAATGAAAATGACAGTCCACAATTCCAAGAGTCCAAGAGTCCACTGTGATAAGAAAAATGGATAAGTATTGATACTTTTTCTGACACACTTATGAAGATGAGAAGATACAAAGAAAATAAATTGTGAATCTGGGAGTCCGTGAGTCCACAAAATAAAATACAAACTAATTGTTTGGAAGAGGTTTAAAGAAGAAAAGTGGTAGGCCATGAGCCTGTGAGTCCGCCAACCCGCGAACATAAAAAAATGAGATAAGTATGGAAGAAAGCATAAGTCATGGAGGTAAGATATGACAATGAATATTATGGGAGGAAAACATACTTAGAAAAAATACAAGTGCATAAAATTGAAAAAGAAGGAAGGAATTATGAGGTTCAACAATTTCCATCAAAATTATCTTCAATTAATAAGGTTATAGGGGATACACTAGATGTATCAATAGTCGATATGGAGGAAGAAAATATCATGCTTAAGGAAAGAACCAAAGAATTGGAAGCAACTTTTATACATCCACATGTACTGGCCACTCCTGTTTCTATGGTTCAACCTGATAGAATTCTTCAGAGAACCCCTGAGTCAAGTTTAAGACTGAAAGGAATCTCAAGCTTACTGACTACTACTCAACATTTCGTGGAGGAAAATATAAAGAAAATAATGCCACTTATTTTAGATATATGGGACTTGGTGAAAAAAAATTCTTCTCTCGGGCTTATAATACAAAATACTAAAGAATATTTGAATGCATATTGAAAAAATGATGAAGGATTTATTACAAACGAGGTTTCCATGTTCACTGCAAAAGTCTTAGGAATGACAGAACAAAGGAGAAAAAAAGAATATTTTCCTTCTCAAAGCCGCATGAAACAATTGAAATCATGTTGGATTGAAAGGATTAATACATTAAGAGTATTATTAAGTCAACTTAATGAATTATCATGCAAAAAGACTGAGGCATATTCAAAAGTTATTGGGTTATATATTGTAGGTACTACCATTGA
Source organism: Picea engelmannii (assembly GCA_009831015.1). NCBI lineage: Eukaryota > Viridiplantae > Streptophyta > Pinopsida > Pinales > Pinaceae > Picea > Picea engelmannii. Next base: position 53,834 of record ML817929.1, read on the forward strand.
AGTGGTAGATCCAAACTTATTATCAAATTCGATGCTCATGACTAGACATCAATTCGAGGAGCAAGTTGAAACCTTGAAAAAATTATCAACAGAAAAATTTGATAGTATGGTAGAATATACTTATGATGATGTTGATAATTGGCTTGTGGAATACACAAATAGAAATGAAGACATCGAGACTACTTTACAAAATTTATCTATTGACCATAGAGAAATTGAAATTGAATTATTAAATATCAAATTCAAGCAGGAAGTAATTGTTTCTCCTTTAAGGAAATATATTCAAGAATGGTTAAACAAATATCTAATCAAGATTTCTGAGATTCCAATGGAAGCAGTTATAACCGACCACATAACCACAATGAGAAAGCATACAACAGGAACATCAACAAGCAAATGAAAATGAGAGACTCCAACACAATAAGTCTATACTGATTACATACTTTCTTACTTCTCAGAATTCATCAAGTTGTATTTATTCTTTCATTAGAAAAATATAACCGAATTCTGATAACTCCCTTTTTGTCTTCTTTCCAAATCATTTTTGCTTGTTCCTTGTTCCACATTCCTCCCTCTTCTTCACACTTCTTGTATATATTTTATGGTCCACAGGAGCCCCAATCCTAGTCCATTTATGGTCAAACGCCTTTCAATTTCCAAGATTGTAACAGGCATTATTGTTTTTGAGAAATTCCAAAGAACCATTTTGGATTCGATTTATTGTGTTTTGTAACTCTAAGTTTTGAGTATAAGATATTTGAAATCAACTTATCAAAATCTTATTTTGATCTTAATAAGTAATACTCTTTCAAAGTTATCTTGTGCAATTGGACCATTTCCTTTTATTTTGAATGTGATCATCTGATTCATAAACTTTATTATAATGTGATGGATGTGAGGATATTATCATTTTCTGTGTTTTCTGCAATGTGTGATTTTTGAGGTTCCTAGTCCACTTCTCAGGAAATCTCTATATATATTTGTTTTTCAGCAATTTGAATTTTCTTGAGCTATAAAGATTTGGATTCTATCATTTTATATAATCCTATATTATTTTTTATATTAAATGTTTAAAGAATATATTTATCCAAAGAGGAGTACCACCTCTATAAAAATGCACATGGATTCATATCCTCCTGAGGTTGTTGTTTCGGTCCTAACGGATTCAAACATCAACAGGTTCCAACCATTAGCCCCCATTGATATAGCTCTTCATATTGCATCTTCAATGACAAATTACTCCCACACTCAAACCAAGGAGTATAATTCAACCATATTGGTTGAACAGATCCAACCCCTCCAACAACAAGTTCATGACATCATTCAACAAGCTAATGATAAGTACAAGAAAGACAACATATTCATAAAGGCAAGGAACTCACCGAGGTTCAGATTCAATAAAATCTTCCCTATATCCCACGACAACTTGATGCAATGGGGACCATTTCTTCCTAAGGGGGGGGATGATCTAGGTGGATATCAGTGGCCACCTACCTATTCCACAAGCTCAAAACATAGTTTTCCACCTTGACAGTTTTTCTACGGTTTTTCAGGTCCTAAAATTTTGGGGTCGTTTTGAGGCCCTAAATGATGTTTTTTTATGTTGCAGGGCCCGAGAGATAGTTGTATCCTAGGCCCAGTTGAAATGTGCACTTCTCAAATAGACCTTTCCAATGGTCTATTGAGTGCGCCAAACAAAGATTGTATGCAAAATTTACAACCCTGGGAAGTTGACGTATCAACTGACCCCATCGGGGCCCACAAACCTTTTAGAAATTCATCTCCAAGGGTTAATTTTTTTAGATGTTTTGGGTTGTATCATTCATGATTTAAGTTTAAAAGGCCTTTGGAGCCTCATTGTACTCATATT
>ML817929.1:58055-68322 GCA_009831015.1 Picea engelmannii
TATTGTAGTATTGAAATTCCATTCAAGAGAAATGGTTTTCATGAACATGGAAACTTTTCAACGGTTTCCCAAAGAATGACCCACCCATCGTACAACAAAAGGAGAAAGAAATATAGCAAGTCAACAAACCCTTTGAGAGAAGAAAAAAGTCGCCAAGGGTTTCCTCCCAAGGTGAAATTGAAGAACTAGTTAGACAAAGTCAAAATAATTTCAAAGTTTTGGAATCAATGTGAATAGATGGATCCATTGAAGAAGAGGAAAACTATAAATCTTCTTTTAATCCAAATGAGAAATAGGACAATCGAGTTCAAAAGGAAATGGAGAAACATAAGGAACCATCATCCATGGATTACTAGAAAAGTCTAGATGAATATCCCTAAATCACTTTTCCTAGTGATCCTCCCAAGGAAATCTTCGATAATACAATCTTTTGGCAATGCCCAAGAGGCCATTATAGAGTCACAACCATAATATAAATTTAATTTAAATGAGGTCTAGGAAGTCAATAAGAGCTACAACTAGAGCCTTGGGATTAACTATTTCTCAAGTTTCCTTTAAGTTTCCCCCTCCTCCAAATCAAGAGTCATCTAGGAAAAATGTCTCCACCCTATCTACTTCAACCTCTCTTACAAACGGGAGGACTTAAAAGGATCTTGGAGAATGAGAAATAAAGAGAAACAAGTCTCTATGATTTTATTCCATTTTTGTTATGTCTTGAATATTTAAAAACATTGATTTGAAAAATCCTCATAAGTTTATATGGCATTTTTGTTTGTTGTTATATAATTGATGTGTAAGGAAATACTCCTTTAGATATGGTAGAGAATGAAAGTTTGTTGGTAAGAAGAAAATTTTGAATTGAGAATACTTCCATGAAGCTACAAGGTTGATGTAGATTTAATTGAGAATAATAATCCTACTAAAATATATACTTTCAATGTCTAAATAAATTTAAGGTAGATGATATAATGCAATGTAACCATTTCAATTAAAAAGATGGTATACATATATTTTGGGATGTGTTATGAGTTATACCATTCAGCTTTGTATTAGTGTAATAAAGATCACTTTAATATAGATAATTAAAATTTAACTAATTCAAATATATAATCAAATTCTATGTTTATTAATATAATAACATCTCAATTTAATCACTAAACTTAATTAGAATGTTAAAAAATAAAAATATGTTTTTATCTAACATAAATAAATAATCAAGTATGTTAAGTATTATAACAGCATCCCATTTTAATTACTAAACCTGAATGTGGAAAAACGATAAGGTTTCAAAACTTTAACTAAGTCAAATATATACAAATATATAGTCAAACTCTATTTTTATTAAAATATATTATTATTCCAATCTTAATCACTAAACTACAATTTAAAAAAAAAATTAAAAAAAATATAAAATGAAAATGATTTAATGAAAAAAAAAAATTCATTTAACTTATAAAGATTTGTTTATGCTTTTCTCCATTTTTATACACATTTTAGTCAATTCTATTTTATAGTTTGGCATTGAAAATATTTATTGAATGTTGGGATTTACAACTTATTTTTATGAGCTTCTTAAAAGATGCCACCCATATCTTCATGATCCTTGTGAGAGTTGAAGCTGGGAATGAAGGTGTACATTGGTATTTATAACAAATGATGATTGGAGTGAGGGATCAAGGTGTCCATTTACATCTATTATAAATATATGTATCAAATATAAATGTACATCTTCATCTCAACTTTATGAGGATGTACAACTCTATGAAGATGTAAAATACTAATAGGTAAAAATAGGTAAAAAAAAAGAAAATATATTAATCTTAATAAAAAATCAAAACAAATCAATGAAATTTTAAAAGAAAGTAAAATATTAATGTTAATAAATAATTATAATTAATGAATAAAAATGTAGAAATACAAGTTAAAAAAGAGTGCTTATGCATTTTTATGAAATCCAACAAACTAAAATAAATAAAGTATAATGTATTCACTTAAATATGGGACAATGTGTTAAAATTGCTAATTAAAAAAAAAAAAAAACAACTCAAATGAAATACAACTTAAATGAAATCCAACTGATACAATATTTTGACAATACCTAGAAGTCCACTACAAGGTTGTAATCAGAATAGAAATTTCATTTTAATGAAGAAAAGAAATAAAGAACTATAACTAGAGCTTTGGGATTAACTATTTTTCAAGTTTTCTTTAAGTTCCCCCTCCTCCAAATCAAGAGTAATCTAGGAAAAATGTGTCTACCCCATCTATTTCAACCTCTTTTATAAGAGGGACTAATTAAAAGGATCTTTGAGAATGAGAAATAGAAAGAAACAAGGCTCAGGATCTTATTTCATTTTAGTTATGTGTTAAACATCTAGAAATGTTTATTTCAAAACTCCTAGTAGGTTTTTATGGCCTTTCTATTTGTTGTTATATAATTGATATGTAAGGAAATACTCTTATAGATGTAGTAGAGAATGAAAGTTCATTAACAAGAATAAAATTTTGGATTCGGAATACTCTCATGAAGCTATGAGGATGATGTATAGTTTGAGAATAATAATCCTACAAAAATATATACTTTAAGGGTCTAAATAAATATGAGGTAGATAATATAATGCAATGTAACCATTTCAATTAAAAAAATGGTATAATTTTTTGGATTTGTTATGGGTTATACAATTCAACTTTGCATTAGTGTAATAAATTTCACTTTATTATAGGTAAGTAAAATTTAACTAATTCAAATATATAATCAAACTTTATGCTTATTAGTATAATAGAATCTCATTTTAATCACTAAACTAAATTACAATGTTAAAAACAATAATTTTTTAAAATTTAATTTAAATAAGTACTCAAATTCTTATGCTTAATATTATAATAACATCCCATTTTAATCAATGCTAAGGTTTTAAAACTTTAACTAAGTCAAATATAAAATCAAACTCCTTCTTTGTTATTTTATATGAATATATCCATCTTAATTATTAAACTACAATATTAAAAAATATAATGAAAATGATTTAGTAAAAAAATATATATTTATCTTATAAAGTAGATTTGATAAATTAATTATTAAACTACAATATTAAAAAATATAATGAAAATGATTTAGTAAAAAAATATATATTTATCTTATAAAGTAGATTTGATAAATTTGTTTATGAGTTCATCTATTTTTATAAAATCAAACTCTCTCATTGTTATTTTATATTAATATATCCATTTTAATCATAATATATCCATCTTAATCAAAAAAAAATATAATGATAAAAAAATATAATGAAAATGATTTAGTAAAAAAATATGTATTTATCTTAGAAGGTAGATTTGATAGATTTGTTTATGCTTTCATTCATTTATATATATATTTTAGAGAATTCCATTTTGAAAAGATCTATAAAATCTTACCAATGGGATGTTTTTTTAGTATTAAAAATTTTATTGAATTTGTAATTGTTTTTAATGTAATGTTTTTTTATGTTTTTTTAATATTAAAAAATTTATTGAATTTATAATTATTTTTAATATAATATATATTAAAAAAAATTGTATTAAAGTATTATTGAATTTCATTTTTTTTTATAACAATTTTTACAATATTATTTGATAGATGAATAAAGGTGAATATGTACATGCTACAAATACATATTTACACCACCTTCAACTTCAACGTCCTAATATTTATATCAAATGTGTCCTTTTACACATTATCTTTATGACCTTCATAAAAGAAATGCAAACATTTACCGTCCACCCCTATCTTCTTAATCTTTGTAAGAATTGAAATGGGAACGAAGATGTACACTAATATTTATAGCAAATGAGGATTGGAGTAAAAGATGAAGGTGTGCATTTACATATGTTACAAATATATGTATCAAATGTCAATGTAAATGCATATCCATATTTTCCAACCCTCATCAAATAAAAAACAATATGCATTTTCATTCTATTAAAAGATTGAATATATATATATATATATATATTAATTAAAGCGTAAAACAAATCAATTAAATTGTAAAAAAAATAAAAATGTTAATATTAACCAATTGCTTAATAAATGAATGAAAAATATGAAAACACAAATCAATGAAATTGTTAAAAAAATAAAAATGTTGATATTAACAAAGCGTTCAAATAAATAGATGAAAATATAAAAACACAAATCAAAAAGAATTGATTAATGTGTTTTCTATAAAATCTAACAAACTGAAATAAATAAAGTAGATATGTATTTGAGACAATGTGTCAAAATTACTAAAAAGTATAAGTCAAATGAAATCCAAGTAATAAAGTAAATAGTAGTTTTTACTAATCATCACAAAGTAATATTAAAGGTGTTGTTTAGTTGTTCTATGAAATGGTTTTTTTTGTTGTTTAAAAATATATTTCTGAATTGATAAATGGATTCAACATGCTAAAAAAATTCTTGAGCCACTCAAATTATATAGAAATAATCACTCAAAAATGAGGATCTATCAATTTCTTGCTAAATTTCGAGCAAAAATCCTCGGAAAAGAATCACTTAGTAGGACTTTTAGACTATGAAAATATCAAATGCATTCATTCAAATTAATAATAAGTATAAATTCCTTGATGAAGAGTGCCATATAAAGAATGGTTTTCGTTAATGGGAGTTTATAAGATAACAAAAATTGTTATGTTTTCCTATTAAATAAATATGACAAAAAAGTTTTGTATTAAGTATGGATAAGTTAGTATCACTTTATATTATAATTATTATAAAATAATTAATAAATTCATGATAGTGGATTGTCATTTGAGTTTAGCTTATGTGACTGTGGGATTAAGTATTATTTTCTCTATCTAAATTGTATTTTTATTAATAACATGTTGAGTTCATTACTATGAACGGTATTGTTTCAAAATAATCAAACACATACAACAAGTGGAAACAAAAAAAAATAATGCTATGTTTTGTACGTCACTCTAATGTTATGTTTTGTACCTCACTCATGTCCTTTCCCAATCATTGTGTGACTCTAAACCTATCATAAAATTAATTTTGTTAAATCTAAATATATATAATATATAAAATGACATGCGGCCATTCATCGTTTAAAAAAAAATCATGGTTATGACAAAAACGATATATCTTTCAATTGTTTTAATAATATCTCAATCATTTATTAAAAACTTATGTATGATATTTTTTTTATTAAAAAAAGATATAATATAATATATTATAAATAAAATTTTAGAGAATGTAATTGATATTTTAAATTACATATTTGTGTGTTTTTTTTTGGAGGTTATAAGTTCAAATTCACATATTTGTGTGTTTTTTTTTTTGGAAGTTATAAGTTCAAATTCAGAAAGTAATAGAGTATGTATATTTCCATAAACTTTAATAATCAAATCACTACACCAAATGATATTTAGTTTAGTCATAATCTTAAAAATAAATTATTATTAATAATAATAGTATATATCTACTAAATTATGATAATAATGATTTTTCAAACTTATACAAAATTAAAAAAAAAATACTTAAAAAGGTGAAAGGAAAATAAAATAGTACAAACTCTACATTAAAGGAAAATAAAATAGTAAAAACTCCACATTAACGTTTTCTCCTTCTATATACAACTTATATATACTAGAGAAATTTGTTTACCATTGGTTATGGAGTAATCATTGATCTAGATTAGCATTGGTATTTTTAGTATTAGCAATCCGCTCGCGGTCAACCATCGTTGACCGTTTATTAATTGGTGCATTCTTCTTTATTAATTGGTGAATTTTAGAGTCCCGTAAAATATTTTCCAATGTTATCCCTTTGACTCTCGATTAGTTCACCCACTTTGTAAAACAAAACCTAATATATTTGGTAAACAAAATATTAACTTGAATATTTTGAAAAATAAATTATTTTTTAAAATTATAGTATCTCTTTTTTGATTGGTCTATAAATTTTTTATGGTACTTAATTCTCCTTGTGGAGGGAAATATTTTTAATTTATTTGTTAGATTCATAAATTGATTTAAAAATGAAAATAAAAATTATTTCATACATTGAACAGGTAGCAAACACTACACTTGTGCATTTAATTAGATGATAGATGCATTGCATTTGATGTCTGCAAAGCTTTTCTGACAATGTTGCACTGTAGTCTAAGCAATGGTGCTATCAATGCCTCTCTACCTCCTGACATGTTGCTCAACCCCTTGCCACCTCCTCATCCCCATCTCGCCACCGCCTTAGTGCCCCAACGCACCTACTTGTTTCCATTGTAGCTTTCAACTTCTCATCGATCTGACATTGTGTAATCTCTATCCATGGTGTTATCTCCCACAATGAATACCATAACCCTCTTCTGACGATCATGACGATCTTCTGAATTCATTAACAAAAGTGTATTGAAATCTGGTTGATTTCTTAGTTTCTTATTCCGTTCAAGTAACTATGTTCAGTTGCCTGTATACATTGAACGAAATTTACTTCCCTTTTCTTTTATTATTAAATTAATTTTACAATGGCCTGTATGGAACTAAAACAATAATTTAAATACTCTAATTCATTCTCAGTTAATCACCGAACTAAACATGGCTAGATTGAAAATAATAGAAGAGACTTGTATCCTTCACCATTCTGCAAATACTAGAATCTCATAAAGCAAGGAAAACCCTCAAGTTTCAATCCAGATGAGGAAAGTGATATTTTTCTTGAAAGCCAGTATTTCCTGGGGGTAAAAACATCCAACTTCATTACAAGGAATGAAAAATGTAAGAGAAAGCCTAGAAAAGAATAGATGGTTGCAAACAACCATGTTGAGACTCGAGAGGACCACTAGAGACTTGAATCCATCTTCAATTTCATGACCTTTGGGAAGCAAGGATAGACACACTATGGTACTTACCTCAAATAGATCAAGAGACCAAATAATCAGACTATCTTTGGGAACAACTATCAAGTTATATTGTGTCCACTCTCATGTCCTAAAATAGGAGACCTAAGCATATCATAGCAGGATAATGCTTCCACCGCCAACCCAGAATGTCTAGTGAATATCTATCAACAAATGTTAGCAACAAAAAGAAAGAACTAATACTATAATTTGAATGGGAAAACAAGAAGTCTACAAAGGAGGGAGACTATAGAGAAGCAATAGCGTGGTTTATAATGATCAACGAATCATGGTTGGAATTTCAACAATAAAGGTTGAATGATTATGAGTAGTGGCACAGTTGAAGTATCGAGACACCCAGACTGTCGAGATTTTATGTAATTTCATAAGTTATTCCTAAGTGTAATTGTACTAGTTATTCCTAAATGTAATTGTGAAAGGGTTTATTGAAAAGTCATGTCTTTTAGGTCTTTTAGAGTATAAATAGAGGTTATATCGATTCATTTTGATATATCATCGATCATAAGTACAAGAGAGTAGTATGCACTTATATAGGAGGTTATTCTTGGTTCGTATCTTGGTCTCTTTGGTCTTGATTTTTTGAAAGAGCTTTGTATGACATTGTACATGTTGGAGTAATCTATATTGAGGAAAGTTTGCAGGGTTTTCTCCCCCTTGAAAGTTTCCCTAAGGATATATCTTGTTTCTTTTGTGAATATCTATTTTTCAATTGTGATTTTTTTGCATATTAAATAATATTAAAAGAATACACACAATATCATCTCTCTTGAAAAATAAACTTGGTATCATAGTGGGATCAGGCTTAACTCCCTCATAGGTTCTTGACTCAAACCAACTTGCTTGTTTCAATCTGATGTAGATTAGAGGTGGGTGAAATCACGGAGGTGGGTTACACTTTCGTGACAATCAGGTCTCTAAAATTCCAAAAAACCTATTTTCGGCCGAACTAATATTATTTTTCGGCCGAAAGATATTGTTTTCGACTGAACTATTTTTCGTCCGAAACATTAAACGCCAAATCGAACGGTGCATTGACCGCACCCTCGATTTGCATGTAAAAATTTAGTCGGCCGGATATTTTCTTTCCGGCAATACCCTTTCGGCCGAAAGATTGTTCGACCGAAATACTCTTTCGGCCAAACGATTGTTTGGCCGAACTATCTTTCGGCCAAACAATATTTCATCCGAAAGCTTATTTATATATCAACCACACATCGATCATAAAACGTTTTACGAACTTTGTTGCCGTTTTATGAACTTTGTTGTTGATTGTAAGTGTAGAGGTTGTGAGCGAAGGTCGTGTAGGCGAGCGCATCTGTGAGTGCAGAGGTCATGAGTGCAGGCCATGTTGGCGTTTGTGAGCGTGGGCACACTGAACTCCAGGTATTTTTTCAATCTTGAGTATATAATTTTAGTTTTAATATTTAAAATTAAAACTAAAATACCTTGAGTTTATATTTATAATTATAATTTTAGTTTTAATCTTGACTGGGATTGTGCCTTGGCCATGGGAAGCTAGCCCTATGGCCAAGCCGTGGGCACGCCCATGGTTTGGCCACAAGGTTTGCCTCCCGCGGCCAAGGCACAGTCCCAGTGGACTATGACTTGGCCGTGGGGGGCCAGCCCTGTGGCCAAGTTGTGGGCATGCCCACAGCTTGGACACAGGTCTGGCCTCCTGCGGCCAAGGCATAGTCCCATTGAACTATGCCTTGGTCGCGGGAAGCCAACCCTGTGGCCAAGCCATGGGAATGCCCACAGTTTGGCCACATGGGCATAATTATATATTCATTTGCATATTATTGTAAGGAATTACACAGAGTTGTTATAGTAGTTATGTATGATGTTATAGTTGTTATAGTTGTTATAGTAGTAGTTACTGTAAGGAATTACACAAAGTTGTTTAAGGAATTACACAGAGTTGTTATCGTAGTTATGTATGATGTTATAGCTATTATAGTTGTTATAGTTGTAGTTACTGTAAGGAATTACACAGAGCTGTTATAAGGAATTACATAGTAATATGTAAGGATGCAGTTAAACCAACTGTGATGAAGTCTGGTAATGATAACCCAAGAATTCTAGAATTCAAAAATGAGTCATATTTTTTTTTTTTTAGTCTACTTTGTCATTTTATGTTCATATTTTTGAAGTTCCCACAAGTCATCTTTAATAACATGGACGAATCTAGGAATTGCACAACTTGTAAAGATTTTTAAATACACAATTTTAATGATATTTGTGTGACTAAACATAATAATATTATGCTTCTATGAGAGATCTCATGTTTCACATTGATCTTCAATGTTGTTATTTTAACCTATTTTCATTAATGTAACATTGACCATGTTATATGTCCACTCAAACCCATGAATCAAGATGAAGTCGATCATAATTGATTGTCATTTATTTTTACAGTTGAACAATGATAAGAGAATTGAATGTGTGTTCTGGTTGATATAATAGAATAATAAGTCCCACTACAAGTCCTTAGAACAAAAAAAAGATCTAATGGGCTCACTAGATTGATTTGATAGATTACGAATGACTGAAAACAATGTCACTACCTCTTTTATTGAAAGACTTATATAGCAACAATGATGCATATTGACCATTAGGATTTAAACCAAACTGAGTATCTTATTAGCTTGCAAGCAGTTAAATTGTAGGGCCCGTAGAATATTTGGATGTTACAATTTTTGTAACATCATTAAACGAACACGTGATCTTCAAGTTCATCAATAATTTCCATTGGTACATACAATGCAAACAATAATAGGATGAATCTCATGTACCATCTTTTAAAAAAAATTATATCAATGATATATTTGCACATATAGTACCTCATTTAAATAAGGAAATACATCAAATAAATAAATAAGTTAATGGACAAATAAATTCCTCCAAAATATAGTATAACTTCTCATTGAAAACAATTAGATTGAAACAATAAAAAACTCTCCGCATCAATCATAAGAGGGTCCAAGGTCTTGATAATAAGAATAATAAGGACTAATTAAGGTAATAGTCATAATTTTATGAGGGAGAAATGATAGAAAACCAATTATTGATAAAAAGTGAAAATCAACAATCTTAGCCCAATCCCTTCCTAATACAAGAGCATAGGTATGTATTACTACAAGAGGGATGTAACTGTCTAAAGGTGGAATGCCACTTTTCTAATGTCTAAAGTCAATAGGTGGTTGAAATCTGGAAACAATATATGAGAAAAATTCTTGGAAGTCAAATTGAATTGATTATACGAGTCTATGATAATATGTTCCAGTATGGATCCTCTTAAGAACTAAGCTTGAAAGAAATATTTAACTTGGAGTGAATATTACTTTTTAAAACTAAGGTAATATTATGTTAAG
>ML817930.1:43550-54090 GCA_009831015.1 Picea engelmannii
GGCCATGCTCAGGTCAATCCTGCTCTCGGTACTCCATGTCTAGGGCCTGTGGGCCTCGAGAAATGATCTCCTAGTTATCCCTAGAAATCGGGGATAACAAGTCCATTAACCCACATAGATCTTAATTACCCTGCAAGAAATCAAAGGAAGAATGACACTTACACACAATCACATAACAGTCGCACAATAGACACAAGGATTTATGTGGTAAAACCCTCAGGGTGAGGGAAACATCCACGAGACAATGGAAACATTATTCTATTGCTTAATAGGGGATTACAACTAGCAACCCGGAGAGGGATTGAAGCCCCATGCTTAATATTTGTCTTTTAGGCACACATATTTAAACAACTTCTCCCACAGTTACAATGAAACTAATTCATTAATTGTACATTCTAACTTAGTTTGCCTTATCTCAACCAAAAGTTGAATAATAGGATCGAGATCCACATCCTGTGGGGATTTGTTGTCACCATTTCAACAATCTCCACCTTGACAACAATTTACCTGTTACATTGCCCTTGTCCATTCATCACCTTCTTGCAAGCCAAAGATAGGTGATACTAGTGCTTCCAAAAAATGAAGCACCCATTTCACTGTTCCACCTAGATTTGTCATGTGACCATTGACAACACCAACTGCATGTGAAATATTTGATCCTCTCATCGCATTCATCAATCTTTCTACTAGCATACCATACACAAGACATATAACCCTTTTCTTCTTCATCACTTGGACACAAACCTGAAGAAAGCTTATAATGGAAGGCCAAAAAGATTTTACCAGTTTCACATCATTCATATCGAATTTCCTGAGTATCATACCATGTACTCTCGCTGTGATAACCCAAAACTTACCATCAATACCGTCTCTGTGTATTTCTTTGCTCAAGTTTTTTTTGGTCCTCCTAGATCCTTCATCTCAAACGTCCAAGCCAACTGAGCCAACCCGTTGATCATAACCATGCTTGTGCTTGCAACAAGCATATCATCAACTACTTAATTACCAAGATAGTGAATACCATTTATTCCCACTTCTTGTAAATCTCGACTCACCATGAAGGAATCAACATCATGTACTAAATGCCTAGGTACCATTAGGCCATACAATGAATTACTTGAGATTTGCAAACAACTTTTCTGTCGCGATCCTGAGCACCTTCAGTGCTCCACCTCGAACATTGTGTTTGAGACCTTCGCCAAAAGCAGACGAGGCTAGCCAAGTGAGTGTGACACCAACTCACCTCCAGGTAACTTTGAATGGAGTCCTAGCTCCATCTTAACATGAACATCCCCTTGACCAAATCCGGCCAAGCAGGGCAAGTAAACGTTCACCGCTCACCTCCAGGCCCATTTATAACGAAGTTACAACTAGCCTTTAAGCAGGCTTTATTATATGCAATTACATGGACATAAAACCATGAGCAACTAACATGACCCGTAACCCACCCCCTATCACCTAAGTCTATGTCTAGACTTAACCGGTTGAAAACAGGGGTACGCAAGCCTAACAAGGTCTTACAGCCATATGCCCAATTACATGGAAATTAAAAAAAATAAAATTACAACTCCATTAAAATAAATATTCACATGACAACTACCATTACCATTGCTACCATTTACCAGCACCTCTCTCGTCCTTGGCTATACCTTCCCATTGCTTGTCCTTTGGAGATTCCATGCTCGCCTTCCATTGCCACCACTACCAACAATATCATCGTATCCAACACCATAGGAACCACTAGCCACTTCTCTGGCACTTGCCTCATACCCGTAGCCAACAGTCTAAGGCCCTGCCAACTATTGGCGGTACCTAAATCTGCCAACTATGGAATCACTGCCAAATCACATGGCATATCTGCAAAATTATGAAGATCAAGTGCTTAACCATTTGCTGAGAGATTGTGGCCATACCCGTTCCTCTACCTCTCAAATCCATAGCTCCACTCGCAGGCTCTTTGACGGCTCCTCACTGCAACAATTCAACAGGAACAATGCTGCAATAGCACACCAAGATTACAATGCGACCATCTCATCAACACACTCAGATGAGCATAATAACATCCTTCCTCTAGATCTGGAAAAACAATTCGCCCACGTACCACCTCCCTCGTGAAGCTGTATTTCTTTGTAGCTCGTACCAAGGTCTAACCTGTAGATCTGCAATCTGCACACCCAAGGCACTTTGTAATATGCCTTCACAATTGCAACACCTTGATCAAACTGGAGGATATCATTCTCTTCATGAGAAGACTCCGCAGGTGACATTTTCCCTGAAAAAGGAAAAACCTAAATTGAATGATCACGATCCTCAACTGCATCAAGGAACACAAAGATCAGTGGTTCCAAAATGACACCCTCGGCAGTTGCCGCCCATGTGCCTCCTATGTTCCACGACTGTCACTGTCGTGTTTCTATCGACAGTGCCTCTCGACGATCTGGTCTGTTAGCACAAGATTGGTTAAGGTGCCAAGTGTCAAGAACAAGCATTGACAACACTCTCACAAGGTTCCAAGCATCAAAAGCACCCATGGATTTACGCTACCGAATTGCACGCAGACACACAGGCGGGCGCTACCTAAATTCTGGCAGAAAACGAATTGTGTAGAGTTATTTTACTAGTTTTGAGTCACTAACTTGAAACTTGGATTATGAACAATTGAAAAGGTATTTTTGAAAACCGGAGGAGGTTTTTGTTCATAACATTCCAAATAACAAAAACCTCTCTCAGTTTTTCAAAATGTGGTATGGTTTGAGAGATATTAGACATAGAAGTGGCGCTACCAACCGTTTTACAACAACGCTACCTAATTTTCTATAGCGGTCACGGTTTTGATATTCGCCTTGTTGGGAGGTTTCCACCTGTCAAGAAGGATTCGAATGGCTTCTAAAGGATCAGTTAGATGTCAAGGGACACCTGAACCTAAGATTTAGCTCCATCAAAGGCCTCATGCATGAGGTGGAAACAATTTATTAATGACTTCAAACAAATTCCTGAAAATTAGCAGTTTGTTGAATTTTTGTCTCTTTGATTGTTGCCACCTATCTCCAAGGCTTAGAATCCAATGGAGGAGATGAGATTCGACCTCCTAAGGTTATTTGGATGCCATTTTCTATTTAAGGAAGGATATCTCTTGAGGAGAGGGGGTTGGATTCATGATCCAAGAGAAGAGAGAGCTAGAGGAATAGTTTATTTGCTCAATTGTAAGCCTGAGGGCCTGTTGTAATTAGCATTTTTGCCATTAGAGATTCATGAGAGTTGCTTATCAGACTATGTGTTATTTGTTATCATTTTATCTTGTCATCTTGCTTGAGTAATATTTACAGATTTTGAAGATCAAAAGCTGCCTTTGGTTAATGAAATCATGAGCTGCAAAGGATTTGTAGTAATTGCTTGTTAATCACAGATTATTGTTCAAGCACCCTTTAATCTATATTACAGAAAGGATTTCTGTTATGTGGATATTCTTCTCTTTGTTTACCTTCTATTCTTCTATCCATCTTTGCATAAGCCTTTTGTCTGGTAGGCAGCTTGATTGCCTTTGATCTGTAGGATGTTGTGACTCCATGCCTAATGGAATGTATTTGCAACAGTCTGATGCCCTCCTTTTTACTCTTCTCTTGTTGATCCACCTATTCAAACTATTTTAATCCATTTGTGTTTCTATGTTACCAAGCTTACTCTCATTTGCAGTCTAGGAGTGACTCTTGGAGTGATAACATGGTCCAACAACCTTTTCAACAGGTTCTTGAACATTGTAATTGACAAGAAGTGGTAAGCCGAATGCCCTTGGCCTCATCCAGCATCTCCATTGATTCGCCCCCTCAAGCGCTCGCACAATGGACATTGCTATCCCCCATTTTCAGGGATAACTAGGAGATTATGTCTCGAGGCCCATAGGTCCTAGACATGGAGTACCAAGATCCAGATCGACTTGAGCATGGCCCTGGAGGGACCATCTTTTCTCCCTTTCAATGCCTCCATTGTGTCAGCAACATCCATCACCTTCGGTTTCGTCCTGTATTAGATATGGTTCTTGCTCCATGAGGTAATGAGTCCGGGTATCATGGTATGTGTCACTATGATCCTCAAAACCTTTGAATATGTGCATTTGATTCCTTTGTTTCTAACGGGTGCTTGGATCTTGTGCTTGTCCACTTGACCACGTCTGGGGGGAATGACAGGATGCCCTAGCAAGCTTATGTCCATAGGTTTTGAGTTGCCACTGGGGGGGGATTCTGAAAAGCCATCGTTCATTCCCATCATACATACCATTTTCTATCTTATTCCCCACTCACCCATCCCATTACACTGGTCTCGGCATAGGGTTGGCCAATCATTTAGGGGTTGTACCTTATCTTGTGGGAAGAATGGGCTAAAGGCCTGGGGGGAAAAGCAGCTGACAATAAAAGCCTAAGAATAAAACCTCGAGATGCTTCGCCCAGAGATCCCCGAGAAAGCAATAAAAAGCTTCTCAGCAAGAAACAGAGGGACCCGTAAAAAATGATAAAACAAGACCTAGTTGAGGGATAGGGGGTCTCATCACGAGCCAACCTATTAGGTCCATGGGTGCCTAACGGTATGACACTACTAGCAGCTGGTTACCACGCCAGGGTAGTGGCTCTTGGTTGCATGGCCAAGAGAAAGAGGGTCTCACCATGAGCCAACCTTATCATTTCCGTGAAAGTGCTTGTGGCTAACATTGCCAGCAGTGGTCACCAAGCCAGGGCAATGTCCCTTGACCAGCTTCTTGAAAGAAAAAAACAATAAAAATATAAAAAACAATAAGACAAGATCTGGTTAGAGGATAGGGGGTCTCATCACAAGCCAGCCTATTAGCTCCATGAGCATCTAGCGGTATGACACTACCGACATCTGGTCACCAGGCCAGGGTAGTGGCTCTTGGTGGCATAGCCAAGAGAAAGGGGCTCTCATCACAAGCCAACCTTCTCATTCCCATGAAATGCTTGTGGCTAACATTTCCACCATTGGTCACCAAGCTAGGGCAGTGTCCTTTGACTAGCCTCTTGGAAGAAAAAGAATGAAGATAAAAGGCATGAATGGGCTTGGAAACATTTTCATCCATTACAGGTGCGGCTCACCCTCCACAGAGGCACCCATTGGTAAGCCATCCCTGCTACCACTGCACCTTTTGCCCAGGCATCCCCATCCACCTCACCCACTTACATGACTTAGATTTAATCCTTTCCAGAAACATCCCTCTTCCAATAGACACTAGCCCAATAGGACGTCTTGTCACTTCCTCCAAACTTGCATTGCTGACTTGTATAATGTCTTTGAGCACTAGACTGGGGTAAAGGGATTTTATGCACATGTTTAATAAATATTGACGATTAGATGTGATTGACATTGCTATGATCCCTGTGACTTATGAGCCCATGGAGGGCGTATCTATTGATGTGTAGGATCATGCCCGACGGACAGGTACCACGTTGGACAGGTACACATGGGGAGATGATTAGTTCGGACCTCCATGGGGCTAAAGAGCCCACCCGATGGATGCTGAGACCCCAACAGGGGGTAGAGACAGGGAAAAGTGTTTGTACCAGGGAAGAGCATAAGAATCCACTAGAGACAACTGAGCAGACCTGTACCTAGGGGGCTTGTACCCCTTTCACTGGAACGTTGGACTTGGAAGGCCTAAGACGTCATCCAGGAGGTTCATGACGTCATCCTTGCTTCATGGACGTTTTGGCAAACAGACATGGAAGTTTGGCACGTGTGGCAGGTTGGAGAAGCCCAAGGAGGGCTAATGTTTTGCTCTAGGAGGCTGCATTTGCCCTAGAAATGGCTAACGTCACCCTAGAAGGGGCATGACGTCTTCCTTTTGCTTGATTAGGGTTTTAATTTAAGACATTTAATGTAAAACAATATGATTTTGGTATTTTGGCCTTATCGGCCTTTTGATGACCTAATTTTAATAAAGGTCATTGGTATGCTATATATTGAAGGTTTTTACCTTCATATTTTGGATCATCTTTCACTCACTCATTAGCGAGGTCTGAAATTTGTGCCCTTCTTAGGGTTATTGGCTGAAATTTTGAGGTGCACTTGTTGAAGGAAGACTTTTCTTGGCATTTTTGGCATTTCTCTTGGTGGAAGGTGTTACAACTATGGTTTTGCTACATGGTTTCTTGGTTTATGTAAGTGAATTTCTGCAAGTACTTCTTAATTGAATGGTTTTAGTTCTATTTACTTGCATATGTTATTATAATTTGTTGAATCAAACCCTACGTGACAAGCACTAGTTAATGTACTTGTCTCATGTCCCCACTAAGATTTTAAGCCATTTGATTTGCATGAAGAAGATAGAGCCTTTCCATAGCAACACTCTATTCTTTTCTTCCAGCCTAGCTGTTTTATCCTTGTTGAGCTAAGAAGGAGAAAGACGCACCAAGGCCTAGGGTTTCTACACCTGGTGAATCGTTTTTCCCTAGGGTTTGTCTAGTGAAGCCTTGCTTTAGCAACACATCACTTTTAAACTCTCTTGTCTTACATCAATCATTATTCAAGCTAGCTGTTTTATTCATTGCCATTGAGTTAAAGAAGGAGGAGAGGGCACTGAGGCCTAGGGTTTCTACACCAGAGTGAGCCTCTCTCCCCTAGGGTTTCGTTGTTGAGGCCCTGCTTTAGCAACACCTCAACACTAGACCCTCTTGTCTTTGGTCTTTTACTATCACTTAGTCCTTCAACCTTTGTGTCCTTTTTTGACTCCATATGCCCTAGTAGCGCACTGGTCTAAGACCTCCATTGTGTTGAACACCTTGATCATACAAACAACCAACTACTTTGAACAACCTTTAACTCTTACTAACCCTAGCCTAGACTAACTTTACTAACCCTATTGCTGCTACCTCTTACTTGTGCTATGAACATACTCATTGCAACATCTATTTGTCTTTAAAAGAAATTGAATGATTAGCTAAAGCGTTGCTTCAAGTATTGTTACACTAATGATAAATTGCCATTGTTTATTCTGAAGCTTCATTAGCATTTATTGTGAAGTGATATATATTGTAATCATTGCCATTGCACAACTTTGATTTGCTTCAACAATAATATCGTTTATCAATTGCTTATTATCAGAAGGTCATTGATTATATGAAGCACTAACCAACAAGTAAGCTTGCATATGCCTAGTTTCTTTGTTGCTTTGTCTCGGGCAGGTACTCTTCTTGGTTATTACTTCCGGTAATATTTCATCTTTATTGGCTATAAGCCAGACTTTCTGATCAGGTGGTGACTTGTGAGGGGGATTATTATCACTTAGCCTTGCTAAACCTTTTGCCTTCTCAAAACCCCAGGTCACTGGGGACGTCTCCCCTGGGCCTTACCTCTCTAAATAGAAAGATCCTTCCCATTGAGGTGACAGTGGTGGGATTGGTTCAGTTATGCCAGTTTGACCTCTTTTCATCCATTTATTATCCTAACTACAAACTGCGCGATAACATTTTGGCGCCATTGTTGGGGAACACTGAGTCAATTCTCCTCAAGACGACACTTTTTAGTAAGCCTTGCCTCAAGATTATTTATCTTACATGCTTACCCGATGACTCCACTTAGGGTGTTTTCCCTTATCTCTTTGGTAATTTCAAGAAAATTATCTGGCGACTCCACAAATGATGACTCGTAGTGGGCGTCAATACATACCTCCATCTACTACTATGGCCTTTACAAATCCTGTTATCCCCGTGAGTTCTCCCAATTGGTCTCACAAAGAACTTTTTGGCCCTTTGGACTTAGCTAACACCCAGGAGGACTGCACGATCTACCCAGTAAGGTTGACTCCTGGATACCTAGATTTTCAGGAGAAAAGGGATCCTGTGGAAACTCTCATTGGACGAAGTTTTGTGAAGGGTTTCAGTTTCACCAATCCGGACAGGAACACCCTGATGTATTTACAAGGTTCTTTGTGAGCTCACTCACCGGAAATGCCAGAAACTGGATTAACAATCTCCTGAAAGGAATCATCAAAACCCCTGAAGATCTTGAACAAATCTTTAAGAACAGTTGGTGTGAAAAGGAAAGCATGGATTCCCTTTACTCTCAATTCCTCGAAGCCTGCAAACAAACATACAAAGACGTTAGGGGATTCAATGATAGGTTCAATACTCTTATTCACAAACTTGAGCCCAATTTCCTACCTAAGAGCATGATTCTCCAACATTACCTCAACTCTTTTGAAGGGACTTTACAACTCACCCTCAAGAATCGTTTCCCTGCAAACCTAGAAGAAGTCCAAGACGTTGCCTGCCAAATTGAAAGGAATCTCAAGTTTAGCAGCCTCATTCATCAGGTCAACTTTTTGAACAATGATGACATCTGGGGAGTAAATAAGGAAAGCATGGAAGGGCCAGAGCATGACCTCCTAGAGACTCTAGAGTTAGAAAACAATGCTCCCCATAGGAAATGGAGCACAGGTTTCTCAAACATGAAAGAAGCCTTAGATTTTTTAAGACAACATGAACCTTCCCGGGGTTTAAGTATGGCTACTCATGAGAGACCTAATTTTGAAAATTCCATATTCACCTTGACCACGTCAAGTCAAATCCAAGAAAGTCAAGATATGAGTGAGCCTAGGTTTGAATACTTTGGCCAAATGAACAAGGACTCAAGGATGAAATCTGAAGAGCCCCAGGTGTATACTAGCAATCAATCCCAATGTTTCCCAAAACCTGGCAAAGATAACACCAGCTTGAGCACTAGTATGTCCTATATCTTGCAAAGGGTTAAAAGGATTCGTGAAATGTTGGAAATCCCTTTTCTGACAAAGAAAACCCCGAATGAGCAGTTATCGTTCGAAGGAACTTCCACACTATTACAAACTAGTCATTTTGAGCAAGATGAGCAAGCACCCTTTTCGTTGTTAACAAATGATCTTGGACCTAGTGACTATAACTCAGTAGATCCGTGCTTGTTTCAAGGTTGGCCCACTCTTCCCTTGATAGAAGAAGATACAAATTGGGGTGATTGCCCCGATGATGCCTCTGACATCTCTAAAGATTGGGATGATTATTGTTCTACACAAGGAGATGACTATCCAATCAAGAAAGGAATTGGTTTCGTTAAATGGGAAGAAAATGTTTTCGGGGCTAATGAAGTCCATGAACAAATAAACAACGTAGGCCATGTTATAGAAGGCCCCCAGATTTGCCTCAACATCACTTCTGAAGAACACCGAGAACACATGAAGGAGGCAGCCAGGAAGGATAGAATGGAAATAATAAACAGCTTGGACCCGGAATCAAAGGAGAAGTTGGCGAAACGAGAATTTCAGGTATATATTTAAAAGAAGCTAAACCAACCTACCCTTACCATTCCTGCAATAACTCAAACAAATCCTTCACCTTTGAACCTTCCTCCTCCTGAAGCACCCAAAACCGAAAGGGCGGACTTGAATTTTGACTTCGAAGGGGCATTATCCAAGATGCATGTGACCATCCCTCTGAGAGAAGTCATTAAGGTACCATCTGTTAAAGAAAGATTTGATTATTTCTTCAAAGGATCAGATGGAGCTATGGACCCTCCTATTATGTTACAAGCTGATCACTTTAGGGTCCAATATGATGAACACCCGCCCTTCTTCATGACCTTGCTAATGAATAATAAAAGCCTCAATTGCATGTTAGATTCAGGGGCTGGTGCTAACATGATGTCTCTCAAGGTCATGCAACAATTAGGCCTGAAAGTCACACGACCTTACAGAAATGTACGTGGCTTCGAGTCTAAAGCCATACCCACACATGGAGTAGTTGAAAATGTGGAAGTTTGCCTTAAAGAATACCCCGAGAAAGTAATCCACATTGACATAGTGATAGTAGACGTCCCAGATGTGTGGGGGATGTTGTTGTCTAGGAAGTTTTCCTCAATGATGGGTGGCACCCTTGAGATGGACCTCACTTATGTGAATATACCTTTGAAAAATGGAATAATAGGCTGTCTCCCAAATGTGCCAGTGAGCGGAACCCATGTGCAAGAAACTAGTCACCCCGTCAAAAATGACAAAGCACATGAGAAAATCATGGAAAATCTTCCTAAATTTTCTCCTAAGGATATGCCCTTTGCAAAAAAGGAAGATTAGATACAATGGCCTAAGAGAGAAGGATACCAACAACTCCTAGACAAATATAAAGACAAGGAAGCCGGGACCGTGAAGTTGCTAAAAACCAGTGTTCCACGGGGACGCGTCCCCTAGGGTGGGGGTCGTGGGGGATGCGTCCCCCATGTCCCCGGGACGGGGGGGACTCTAGGGGGGACGTTTCCCCACATCCCCTTTTTGGGGAGACGCGGGGGGACTTGGGGGGACACGACTCCCCAAGGTGGGGGACGAGACTCCCCAAAAGGGGGACTCCTGGACGTCCCCCCTTGAAAAGGGGGACTCCTGGACGTCCCCCCTTGAAAAGGGGGACTTCTGGATGTCCCCCTGCAAAAGGGGGACTCCCCAATTTTTTTTTGCCCAGTAAGACTTAAAAAAGAAAAAATTAAATTTAAAAAAAAAAAATTAAATATATATATATAT
>ML817930.1:87306-99741 GCA_009831015.1 Picea engelmannii
GATAGGGTCACCGTCTTCTTTGCAACAAAGAATGCTAGCTTGTTCACCTGCAGTTCTAGCATTGAAATCCCCCACTATAAGGACTTCACCTAGCTGAGAATATATTGCAATATCTGTTTTTAAGGCCGCAAAGGGATCTTTGTTTCCTTTCCCAATGGGACACACTTCACAGCCCTTCCTCGATCCTTTCCGCACGCTCGACCCGGCTAATAAGACACTTAGCACCTCGACACAGAAATAGGGCTCTCTGTGACCGTCGAGGAGAAAATAAACCAAGACATCCGCAATGTCGACATTGAACAGGACCTCTCGGTTCCGCTTGCATCCTTGCGTGAGCTTCGCAACGGTGCTGAGCATCTGAGCACCGAGTCGACCATGGGACACCACTTGTTGATTTCACAGAAAGTTTAAATCTGTTGATGCTTTGCTGGCGAGGCCCAAGCAACTATCTCAATGCCATCTGGAGCCGCCATCGACCCCACTCACAATGTTTGTTTGCCTGTTGCAGGATTTCGATCTCAATATCGGCTTGCATATCGTCCTCTAATTCTGTGCGCTGCAAGTCTGCAAGCTGCGCCAAATTCCTCGCTCTATGTCTGAGCTCCCCGATCCACACCTCTGTTCCATGCTCTTCATGCAGGAAACTCCTTCAAACTAAATGGTGGCTCCTACACAACGATCGAATCAACAAGTATGAAAACAAAAACGATTGCTCCTTCTCGCTCATAGACAACATTCGATGGATCTCCTCCATGCGACTTCTCTCTGTAAATGATCCACTGCAAATCCTCTGCAAATTAGCTACAGGTCGGCGTTCTTCAACCTCAAGAATAGAATGGTCAATGCGTCACTTCTAACTTCACAACGACGATCTGGAAATTCATCTTTTGACCACCACTTCTGCAAGCGTTTTCAATTATAATCACTTGTCTTCCCAAAAGACTTACTAGCAGTTGCTCAAGCTCCTCCCTTACATAGGTTTGCACTCCAAGAAAATTCTCTCACAGAAATCGCCCTCTCAACAACCTCTACAGTAAACAACGAGCAGCCTTGCGATTTCACTTTCAACAGCAATAGACAACTCATGCCTACACACGAGCATTCACAGGACTGTGTGTGTTTTCTGCAACATCAATCACATGAAGTCGATGACCTTTTCCATTCAATTGTGGGCTGTCACTTCATAAGAAAACAATGGATTTAGATTCTCAGCATACTGACGCTCCGTTCTCCCATTGATCTCAACACCATCAAGCCACACCCCTTAACGCTCTGATACCACTTGTTGAGTCCATTAACCCACAAAGATCTTAATAACCCTGTAGGAAATCAAAGGAAGAATGGCACTTACACACAATCACATAACAGTCGCACAATAGACACAAGGATTTACGTGGCAAAACCCTCAGGGTGAGGGAAACATCCATGGGACAATGGCAACATTATTCTATTGCTTAACAAGAGATTACAACCAACAGCCCGGAGAGGGCTTGAAGCCCCTTGCTCAATATTTGTCTCAGGCACACATATTTAAACAACTTCTCCCACAGTTACAATGAAACTAATTCATTAATTGTACATTCTATTCTAACTTAGGTTGCCTTATCTCAACCAAAAGCTGAATAATAGGATCAAGATCCACATCCTGTGGGGATTTGTTGTCACCATTTCAACAAGAGTTCCTATCAATTCGAAACTTTACTAAATTTTCAATGTCAGAGTTCTTATCAATTCGAAACTTTATTAAATTTTCAATAAGTTGGATCATTTAGAATTGGGCAAAACTCCCTATGGACATCATTCCACCATGAAGAGAACTTGGATCATAACGAAACTATTATCACTCTTGACATTTCTACTAAATCAACTTGGATCATAACGAAACTATTATACACTTGAAATTTCTACTAAATCCTTATCATATTTAAGAAGATCCATTTACTACAAATTACTAATTACTCCCCTCAGAACCCATAACAAGCATTGTGCACCTCAATGTTCAAGTAGCAGGATTAGTGAGCACAATTGGAAGTGTTGAAGTGGTCCATACGCAGTGATTGATATATACGCTCAAAACAATTTGAATTCCACTGATATTTAAAGGGAACATCAAATTGACTTCTTGCTGATCTAGAATCTAGATACAACACATGCATGGAAGAGAATATGGCATTTTAAATTTTTTAAAAACAAACTACTGTCTTGATACAACAGCCTAAAGGACTATATTTGTTACGCTTGAGCTACATTGTCAAAGACTCAAGATTCATGTCAATATTTGGGACTTACACGCTGAACGATCCATCCTATAGACGATGCAATGATTTATCTCCCATCCATTGACATATAGAGGTTTTGTATTTAATTAGTTAGTCGGTGCAGCAATGGCTTACAAGGCAACCCTCAACAATGGCGGCCCAAACTCCCCAAGAGGCAACAATGGATAATTTTTTTGCAATGGGAAATGCTAATGAAACAATGTTACATGAATACATAATTTCCATGGGTCGTGAACTTGTTTTCTCACAGAAGTCCAAGGAATAAGCACAAGCTAACTTTGCGCTAGTAGCCTGCGGTAAGACAGGGGATACCAGCGTTACTTGGAATGGTCAGGTGTAAAGTATTGAAGGTAGCTTTTCTAGACTACTGTCAAATACCAAGGCTCAACCTAGGCAAGCAATGGAAACTACCAAGTTAGATATGGTAGGAAAGAGGGGTGACATTAAAGGATTCGTAAGTCACGGACATGGAAGAAATACAAATGTCTACTTGAAGATAAATACATCACGATACAGTCAAATCATACACTTTAAAATTAAGCATATAAACTCAATGATTTATTTGATTGACTGTGAGACAATAGTGTGATTAACATAACGTACCAAAAAAAAGGGTTATCTTAAAAGCCGTTTGAACTCCATAGACGTGACGTTCGTGGCCCCCCATGATTTGGATTGTTCCATATCTTTTATAAATATGAAGAATTACCACTTATTAAAACCAGTCAATTGGGCATGGTTAAATGGTAAAGTGAGGGTGTTTTACATATTAAAAATGTTCAAAATGAGATGTTCTACTTATGAGTAGTTTTGATTATGCAAATGGGCCATTTCAAGTAGTTAGGGCTTAGTGCAAATACTGGACAACTTTAGAAGAATAGATACACCATAGTGATAATAATAATGATTATAGTAATAATAACAGTGATAATAAGGAGCGTCTTGTCCAAAAAAATTGTTGCAAGCCATACAAGTTAGGAAATCCACTTTTGTAGCTGGTCTAGATATTGTAGTACTATTTTCAAAGGGTTTTAATGCCCAAAACAACCTATTACAGTAGTTGAGTAGCTGTTTTTCAGAAATCAACATTTGAAAGGAAGGAAAAAAATTGGTGACACGTAATCTTTTATTGTTGCTTCTGGTTGTCATGTGTCTATTTATCATAAAATGATAAGTTCTTCCATTATGTGGGCTTTCAATCATCATGCATGGTCTGATTTCATCCCATGTTTTTCAGACACTGAAAATTAATAAGCAGAAACCAGTCATAGAAAAGAAGCTCTGGCAAAGCTGGAAAATCTGGAGCTACCATCTTCCAAAAGCATTTGTGGGTTTCCCTCTTCCACCTGCAAAGAGAAGACAAACACAGAAGTGATAACGTCTTGCATATTTTAAATCTAAATTCATATCATCCATCTATTAGATGCAGGGAAAACACATTAAGGTCCTTACTGATAAGGCTACATTGTATTGTGTATTGTTGAGTCCATAGCAATATAAAATGAAAGCAATGACTATCATTCGCATTAACTAAATCAATCTTTGACCGTCCACCTATATAACACAACACATACACATACTGAGGCCAATACTAACGAGAATAATAATGACTTGAATAAAATTACAAACAACTTTGTCCAAGCTTGCAGAAATAAACATATCGGCCAGAATGAAATGTTTATTTTGGTTATGATGTAGGAAGAACAATCAGTTGTCAATAAGATAGTATAAAATCAGTTCAGCTCCAAGAAATCAACAGGTTCAAGCAGAAGAGTGGTGATAAGAAACTTGATGCTTACTGTTATTGCACAATCTATACTTGCCCAAAGCCCAAAGGCAAGTAAGCCTAGATTGACGTAACACATAGGTAGTCCTATCACTGTCACCCCAATAGGATACCTCTTTCTATTTAGGAGGAGAAAATATTCACTCCAAAGGAGACGTCCCAAGACCTAGTTGGTTGATGAAGGGTAAAAAGATCAGATAAAAATCCACCCCTCTATAGGTCACTCAAGGAAGGAAGTCACTTGGTGTGGTTTAAAGGGTCAAAGGAGAAAGAATAAGATGAATGGTACCTGCCCTTTACCAATGAAACAACAAACGTTAGCAATAACCAATGATATCAATGTTTCAAATTAGTGACTTCAAGATAGAAATATGCTACTAAAACACTCTTATGTATAGACAAAAGATAAAATGTATAGCAACAATAATATGTCCAGAAATTGCAAGTTATGATGACAAAAATGATATAAAGACTTTGCAAATTTGATAGTACTTTGTCACTTTACAATTTCAAGATTAAAACAAGTCAATAAGTGACTTGAATGGGCTGTCAAAACATTTATAACAACAGTAAAACAAGTAATGATGACAACAGCAAAACCACTTCAGAAAAGTACTTAAATTAGGCAATTAAACAAACAATTTAGCATATATTGATAATAGCTTGCCTAGTACAAGTGCTGGGTGGTCTTATGGACAGTTTAAGGGCTGTTAAGGGACTGCAATGTGAAATATCCCAAATCCGGTGGATCTGGATATTAATTGCTGACTAGTGTTTAAGCTCTCGGATATGATACTCTAGGGGTTTCTGGATGCATTTTAGTTACTTGTTTAACATGTGTGTGTCATATAAATAAGGGTTTGAGCAGTATATATGATGCATGTGTAATAAGGAACCAACACAATCTCAATAGCATGTATTATATGGAAAAAACAAGAAATACAACTGATATGCTGAAAGCAGAGAACTAATCATCAGCTAGATCTCATGGATCATCATTGGAATACAATGCAACTATTATAAAATACCCGTGATCAGAAGATATGGATAGATCTGCACATGCATGGATGGATCAGCAACATGCAGCTCCGGAAACTCACTGAAATTGCTGCAAATGAGGGATAAACTCGCCCTGGTGGCTTTGCTCAACCGATCGGCATGTTATCGCACAATCTATACTTGCCCAAAGCCCAAGGCAAGTGGGACGAGATTAGCATAACAATCGGGTGACCTATCACTATCACCTTAATAGGAAACCCCTTTTTGTATAGGATTATATTAAGATTTACCCCAAGGGAGACGTCCCTAGTGATCTAAAGGGCTGATGAAACTAAAGCAAGGATGCAAAAATACCCCCCTCTCACTAGTCACTCAAGTCAAAAGGTATTTATGTCTTAAGAGATGAAGCAAATGTAATAGATGAAGTGTACCTGCCCAGAACAAGACAATAAACAGAAAATATGGCAGTTTCAAGTACAAAATGATATTAACGCTTCAATAAAACAATAAACCTTTGAAATGTATGCTAGCTGATATGAAATTGCAGCTTAAATGACAGTTTAGAACAGCCAGAAGTATTTTGTAACAGCTGCAAGAAATATTCCTTCAAATTGCTTGATAAGACCGTGAAAAGATAGCATTTATTAGGCAGATTGATAATCAAATGTCACAAGCAAGTTTAGAAGTGTTTAGCTAGCATTTAATATAGATTATGCAGAAAATTTGCTGCATCAAGATGGCTGTAGCAGTGATTTATAACAACATCAAGGAAGTTAGTTGTCTAGGCTAGGTTAGTGAAAGCTAGAAAGTTCAAGGTTTGAGTGTTGGTTTGATCTCTCAACAAAAGGAGTGTAAGGACTAGTGCCTTTAAAGGGTTATGGAGTCAAAAGTTCAACAACATTCATTTGAAGTAAGCAACAAAATGATTATGTTTATCCAAGTAAAGGATGAATCTTAGAAGAGTAGTAACTTAAGTCTTCTTAGGATTCAATTTTTTAAGGGAGGTGAGCTACTAGAGAGTAGGTATTTCTAGGCCTTAGCGGTTTTCCTCCTTAGATAATTGAAGGAAATATTTAGGTGCAACCACAATTGATCAAGACCTCTAAAGTGCTAGCACTTTAGGGCTTTAGAGGCTTGACAATATAAACCAATTATGCAAATTCTAGCAAATACAAAGTGAAGAAGTAGTAACTTAAGTTCTTCACTTCTAGAGTTTATCAAGCACACAATTTTATAATCTTTATCATGAGCAAGAAAATGTACCATAATCATTCAAAAGTAATGACAAAAAGCAGATTTACTTCACCAAGAATAATCATGCATGAAAACACTAGATTACCAAATGACTTCACCAAAATTTGATCCAAGTTGCAAGTAGAAGACTCCAAGAGAGGTGTGCATCACAATTTCAGCCAATAAACCCTAAATAGGGTGCAAATTTTAGTCCTATCCTCTTGTGTGAGGAGTTTTTATGTGAAAATGAATGTACTTTATATTTATTTATACAAAATCTCTGACCTTTGATTAATTTTAGGTCAAATAAAGGCCGACCTGGCCAATTTACAAATAAAATCAATTTTGGCATAAATAAAATTAATTAACATCTAAAGACACTTCCAAGGGTGATGTTGAGGCCCTTAGGTGGAACGTTGAGCCTAAAAGGTAGGGAGCTTGGCCTCCAAAGGCCCCAGATGAAGCCCACACATGCCACTAGGCTCATAAATGCCTCCAAAACGAAAACCCTAGCTCTGGATGATGTCTAGGGTCATTATGGTGATGTCTTGGGCCTTCAAGGGCCAACGTCCATGTGGAAGAGCAAGATCCCCCTGGGTCTAGGCTTGCCAGGGTGCCTCCAAAGGCAACGTCCTTCTTTCTTCCTGGTGCAAATCTTCAATGTCTTCTTACCCCTGGCTGGGGTTACAACATCCATCTGTGGGATTTAAGCCCCATGAAGGTTCGAGATAATCATTCCCTCATGTGTACCTGTCCACCGGGCAAAGTCTTGCAACAACAACAAGTACGCCCTCCAGGGGTTTATAAGTCACAGGGATCATAGCATGTAAATCACATCCAATAATTAAATTACCCAAACATGTGCATCAAACCCCCCTTTAACCCAGAAAAATGCTCAAAGACGTTATGCAATTTGACAAGTTAGGTTTGGAGAAGGTCTCAGGGCGTCCTATTGGGATAAATTCTCTTTAGTTTGGGGTGTTTCCCAGGTGGGATCTAGTCCAAATCATGTAAGTGTATGAGGTGGTATGGGGTAAGTGTTTGGGCATAGGGTGCATGTGATAACAGGGAAATGCAAACTCTTACCTGTGGGTGCCTTTGTAGAGGGCGAGCTGCACCTTGTCATAAATAATATTGTTTCCTAGCCCATTCATTGCCTTTTACTCTTAGCTTTATTGCTTTTGATCTTTTGCTTTTGTGCTTCAAGGGAATAGTTGAGGGCCACTGTCCTGGCTTGATGACTAGAGGTGACAACGTTCTCCATGTTATCGCACAGATTGTAGCTAGGTCAAATGGTTAGAAGGTATAGGCCAAACTGGCGTAACATGAACCTTCCCCACCCAATGTGACCACAATGGGGAGGTTCTTTCTATTCAGGGAGGTTAGCCCAGGGGAGACATCCTTGGTAACCTGGGGTTTTGAAGAGGCCAAAAGTGTAAAAGGTCAAAGAAAAAGTTCCTCCTCACAGGTTACCACCAAGGTCAAATAGTCCGGCTAAACAGCGAATAAAGAAGTGTATGCCCAAATGAGAACACCTACCCGGAACAAGACAATAACAAAAGAATATATGCAGGCTATAATTCAGTGGGTTAGTACTTCATATAACTATCTGACATCAATATGTAAGCAATTAAAACAATAGATATCAATGAAATCAACGTTTATCAATATAGTAGTGGAGAAATATCAATTCATCAATAAATACTGAGATGATGTAGCCAATAATGTATTTAATCAATCCTTTAGTCAATAAATGCTCTTAACCATCATCTAATTGCTTATCAACAAAAGTTGTTGCGTCAAGATGGAATAACCAAGTATAATGTCAGCCTAGTTAGGGTTAGCTAGTTAGTTAGGGTCTCAAATTTAAAAGTTTTAAGAAGTTGTTTGAGCACTTTCACTTGAATGTTGTGGATCTAAGATCAATGCCTAGGGGTAGATGGAGTCAATTAAGGAGAGGACGCAAGGTTGAAGGGATAAAAGGCTAAGGACAAGAGGGAAGGGTTCTAAGGTGCTGCAATGGCAGGGCCCTAGAATCAAAACCCTAGGGGAAAGAGGCTCACTCCGGTGTTGCTTAAGCAAGGCCTCGTGCTCTTTCCTCCTTCCTTAGGTCAAACTTGGCAAAACGGCTAGCATAAAAGATAAGTTAAAACAAGAGAGTGAGGTGAGGGAGAGTGTTGCAATGGCAAGGCTCTATCACCAAACCCTAGAAGATGGACGACCCTAGGTGTAGATAACCTAGGCCTGGGACGTCTCCTCCCTTTTAACCTTTAAAAATCATGGCTAGCACAAGGGAAGAAGTGAAAAGAGTGTAGCAAAGGCTAGGCTCTTCCTTCCTTCTTCAATGGCTGAATATTTCTCCCTTAGGGGACATGAAACAAGGACCTACTTGTGTGCTTGTTACCTAGGGTTTTAAATCAGCAAATTTATAACAAAATGCAAGAATACAAGCCTACAACCATTCAATTAAGAAGTTTTGCAGAAAGTACACTTACATATCATGAAGAAATAGCAATGCAAACCCTAGTTGTAAACCTTCCTTCAAGAGAAATGCCAAATATGCCAAGAAAATCCTTCCTCCAACAAGTGCGCCTCATATAAAAGACCAAATACCCAAACTAGGGCGCAAAAATCAGATCTCACAAGAGAGTGAGTTGTGTGTTATTGTAAAATGAGGGAAAAACTCCTCAATATATACTGTATCATGACCTCTAATTAAAATTAGGTCATTAAAAATCGCCGACAAGGCTACAAACCAAAATCATACTATTTTTACACTAAATTGTTAATTCAAAGCCCTAAATGAGCATAAGCAAGACGTCAAGCCCCACTGAGGGAGACGTTGGCCCTTTTTTAGGACAAATGCAGCACAAAATGACAAACGTTGGCCCTCTTTGGGCCTCCAAACCCTGCCACACGTGCCAACTGCCCTGTCAAACTGCCACACTCTCAAGATGACGTCGATGGCTCCTAGGTGACGTCCTGGGCCATCAAAGGGAGACATTCCACCTGAAGTGGGTCAATCCCCCTGGGATGGGCTCAACCAAAGTGTCCCGGATGGAACGTCCTTCTTCTTCTCAGGTGCAAAAGCTTAATCAAGCACTGTTCTGTCTCTGCCCCTGATGGGGTCCCAACAACCATCTGATGGGCTCTTCAGCCCCATGGAGGTCCGAACTAATCATCTCCCCATGTGTACCGGTCCACTGGTACCTGTTCGTCGGGCATGGTCCTGCACATCAAAAACTTCGCCCTCCATGGGCTCATTAGTCACAGGGATCATAGCAATGTCAATCATGTTTCATCATTAATGTTATCAACCATATGCATAAAAACCCTGATATATCATTCAATAGCTCAAAGATATTACAAAGACCTACAATACAAAGTCGAAGAAAAAGACAAAATACCCTATTGGGCTAGTATCCATAAGGAAAGGAAAGTCTCTTAGGGGTATCATCCAAGCCATGTAAAACGAGGTGACGTGGTCAAGGGATGTCCAGGCATACGGGTAGAGTGAAAGACAGGGATGCATGATATTACCTGTGGGTGCCTTTGTAGAAGGCGAGCTGTACCCTTCACGGATGCAATTATTTCCAAGCCCTTTATTGCCTTTATTCTTTTCTTTTCTTTATTTGTTTTTTTCTTTTTTATTTCAAGGACTAACTAGAGGACACTGCCTTGGCGTGGTGACCAGAGATGACAGTGTTACCCACAAGCACTTTCACAGAGATGATAAGGCTGGCTCGTGATGAGACCCCCTTTCCCTTGGCCATGCAACCAAAGGTCACTGCCCTGGACATAAGATGTAAAAGTGATGATATGATGGGAGCGGACGATGGTTCTTCAGAAATCCCCCCGGTGGCAAACCAAAACCTATGGGTACAAGCTTGCTAGGACACCTTGTCAATTCCCCCAACCATGGTCAAGTGGGTCAATGTAAGATCCAAGCAGTTGTCAGAAATAAAAGGAGTAAAATGCATATATCTAAAGGTTATAATGAAAAAAAGTGACACATACCATGATACCTGGACCAATTACCTCATGGAGCAAGAGCCTTCTCCGATACAAGACCAGGCTGATGGTGATGGATGCTGCTGCTGCTGACAAGACGAGTCTGATGAAAGAGAAGAAAGATGGGCCCTCCAGGGCCATGCTCAGGTCAATCCTGCTCTCGGTACTCCATGTCTAGGACCTGTGGGCCTCGAGACATGATCTCCTAGTTATCCCTAGAAATCGGGGATAACACTCCACAAACATTTCACGGAGATGAGAAGGTTGGCTCGTGATGAGACCCCCTTTCTCTTGGCTATGCCACCAAGAGCCACTACCCTTGTTTGGTGACCAGATAGGTGGTAGTGTCATACCGCTACATGCCCATGGTCATAATAGGCCGGCTCGTGATGAGACCTCCTATCCATCAACAATCACCTTGAGTGTTTATGTATCTTATGGGTCCCTTGTTATCCCCCAGTTTAGGGATAACTAAGGAGATTATGTCTCGAGGCCCACAGGTCCTAGACATGGAGTACCGAGAGCCAGATCGACTTGAGCATGGCCCTGGAGGGCCCATCTTTTCATTCTTTAGTGCCTCCACTTTGTCAGCAGCAACAACATCCGTCACCTCCGCCTGGTCCTGTAGCAGAAATGGATATTGCTCCATGAGGTAATGAGTCTGGGTATCATGGTATGTGTCACTCTGATCCTCAAAACCTTTGAATATGTGCATTCAATTCTTTTTACTTCTAACGGGTGCTTGGATCTTATACCTCTCCACTTGACCATATTTGGGGGAATGACATGATGCCCATAGGTTTTGAGTTGCCACTAGGGGGATTCATGAGAAGCCATCGTCCGCTCCCACCATACTTACCACTTTCCATCTTTCTCCTGCTCATCCATCCCATTACACTGGTCTGAGCATTGGGTTGGCCAAATATTTAAGGGTTATACCTTACCTTGTGGGAAGAAGGGGCTAAAGGCCCAGAGGGTAAAAGTCGCTGCCAAAAGATAGAAGCCAAAGAATTAAACCTTGAGATGCTTCGCCCAGGGATCCCCGAAAAAGCAGTAAAAAGATTATCATCAAGAAACAGAGGGACCCATAAAAATAATAAAACAAGACCTAGTTAGAGGATAGGGGGTCTCATCATGAGCCGACCTATTACGTCCATGGGCATGTAGCAGTATGACACTACCAACAGCTGGTCACCACGCCAGGGTAGTGGATCTTAGTAGCATAGCCAAGAGAAAGGGGGTCTCATCACGAGCCAACCTACTCATTTCCGTGAAATGCTTGTGGGTAACATTGCTACCACTGGTCACCACGCCAGGGCAGTGACCCCTGACTAGCTCCTTGAAAGAAAAAGCAATAAGAATAAAGACAAAAGGCACGAATGGGCTTGGAAACATTTTCATCCATGATAGGTGCAACTCACCTTCTACAAAGGCACCCACAAGTAAGCCATACATTTCCCTGCTATCACTGCACCCCTTACCGCCTCATCCACTCACATGGCTTAGATTTGATTTCTCTCGGAAACATCCCACATCCAGTGAGCATTAGCCCAGTAGGACGTCCTAGCATTTCCTCTAAACTTGGCTTGTAGATTAGTATAATGTCTTTGAGCACTTGTCCAGGTAAAGGGGGTTTTATGCACATGTTTAATAACTTGATGATTAGATGTGATTGACATTGCTATGATCCCTGTGACTTATGAGCCCATGGAGGGCATATGTGTTGATGTTAGAGGACCATACCCGATGGACAGGTACACATGGGGGGATGATTAGTTCGGACCCCCATGGGGTTGAAAGCCCACCAGATGGATGCTACGACCCCAGCAGGGGGCAGAGACAGATCAGAGGATTGCACCAGAGAAAGAGGAGGATGTTCCACCAGAGGCAGCTTGGCAGACCCGTACCCGGGGGGTTGTGCCCTTTCCACCATGACGTAGGTCTTGGAAGGCCCATGACGTCACCTAGGACACCCATGACATCATCCAGTGCTTGTGGAGGTTTTGGGAGGCAGTTGTGTGCCAAGTGGCACGTGTGGCAGGTTCCTGAGGCCCAAGAAGGCCTAACATTTTGCTCCAGGAGGCCAACGCTGCCCTAAAAGGACCTAACGTCACCCTAAAAGGGCAT
>ML817931.1:21713-35215 GCA_009831015.1 Picea engelmannii
AGTGGAAACCAATTGATAAATATGGATCATTGATATGATGCATAGATGAAGATGGATCAATGAGTTTTCATTGATACATGATGATGCATAGTTTGTTTGATGAAAAGATGACTCATTATTGTCTTATCATGATTGATAAGGTGAACAAATGGATGAAATCCAAAGTGGTCCCCTTATGGTGAAAGCCCTCATGGGAAGATGCTTTGAGGATTGAGTTATCCTAGAAGAATGGTTGGAGGACCCATGCTTGTATATGGAATAATGAGATGAATATCAATGAATTTGTTGGTGAAACTATTCTAGATGGATAGTGCTTGTCATGCCATTTCTGGTGGTATGTGGAATGTCACATAACTCCTCACGGTTTGAGAGCTATGGCCTTATGAAGTTGGAGGACCCCAATATGAAGGCTTGAAGCCTCCAAGGTGAAAGAAGTCAAAGTTATTGAAAAGAAGAAATCATTATTTAAATGATAAATTAAAGTGACAAAATCAAGATGGATTATTTAAATAATAAAAAGAAGTGAAAAAATCAAGAAGGAATATTCAAATGATAAAGTATTGGAGAAATTTCTATTCATGGAAAGTGGTTAACCATAAAATATGGAAAATAGGTTAAGTGACCTAGAAATGGGTTAAGTAACCTAAAAATGGGTTAAGTGACCTAGAGGATGAAAGATAAATAAGATAGATATGGTCTCTTGTAGATCATCCTTTTTGTGGATCAATGGAGAGCTTCTTGTGAATATATTTTGGAGTATTGATGGAGAGCTTCTTGTGAGAGAATCTTATTGGTGTGGATCTCTTGAGAATAACTGAAGATCTATTCTGAGAAAGAGAGCGAGAGGAGGATCTCATGGATGCATCAAAGTTTCGACAATGTTGGAGATATTGGCAGAAAAATTATCGGAACTTCAGAAACCCTAGTTTCTGAGGTATACGCGGGTTGTCTGTTCTTAGTGTGCATATACATTAGGGTATATGTGGATGTCTAAAGACAAGGAGCGTATGGTGAATAAAATGGTGACGACTTGTGTTTGAGCTGGTGCCAAGCTCTTGGAGGATTGGGCAGGTTCCAGATCTGCATTCTATGGACTCAGATGTATTACTAAGACACTGGTATGATTACATTATTGTCTTTATGAATACTATTGTTTGATGTGATGGGAATGCTTAGGGCATTCTTGGTATGGATTCTATGATGTGGTTCATTTTGGTTGACTTGGTTGATGGAGTGTTAAGTACTCTTTTGATTCAGTGATGACATGATTGCTATGGTATACTAGATTCTTATAAATGTTTGAGATAGCATCTATATTGATATATTGTGGAGCATGAGCAAGATATTGGAGAGATTGGAGATGTTGTGACTGACTCTGGGTCAGTTTGGACAGTGGAAGATAGAAGAGAAAGTGATTGCAGGTTGCAGAGGATCTGATCATGTGAAGAAAAGAAAAACCCTAGTTGCTCAGAAGCATACACATGTTGCATTATACACTGGCCGTGTGCACACGTGGGCTCTAGTGAACCAGGGCGCGTACACAAGCGGGCTTCACTACTGACAGGTCGCGTACCTGTTGATAGATTGATATCTCTTGAGGATTGTTGCCTCATCTTAGTTGGTGTTGAGGGTGTAAGTCAGGTCTTGCATTATAGAGCTGGTGCTCTTGTAGAGTTGTACTCTATTCAGTTGTTGTTGATAAACCCCAGATTGTTGTCCATAATAATAATAAAAAGTTGTACATACATATTCTATTCTTTGTGTTCCTTGTGGTGATGACTTATTGATGATATGTGTTGCTGATATATGCTTCTGATATATGTTCACATCTAACTGGTTATAAATGACAGTAATGGGTAATGAATAAATATTGAATGTTAAATAAGGAGTTTTATGTAAAGAGGGAAGTTTTGGGAAAAAAGAGCCTCACACTCATTCACCCCCCCTCTAAGTGTGGTAGGTGTGTCCAACACTATGTTCATCCATTAATCCTTGTAGTTTCCAATCATATCTCTCATCCAATCATGTTTAATTGACATCTCGAGACAATGCAGGAATAATAATCCTCCATTCGACATTTGTATCCCCCTTAGTTGGAATAATTGACATCTTGATCGAGACAACATGGGCATAATAATGTCTCTATAGACAATTTTATCCTCCTAGATGGCATAATTAAGGCCCAATTATATGCCAAACACACCCATGGGATGAATACTTTACCGACATGGAAGTGCCATGTAGGTGCCACATTGGTAGGCCATGAGGCAATGGTGGGTCATGATGTTGATGTCAGCATTGCAACATTGACAGTCTTTCCCAGATACATGGGGTTTTAGCCAGTACAGTGGGTAGTGAAAAATATTTTTTTATTACAAACCGTCAAATATGAGTCATAAGTCTAAAGAATGACAAAATGCATTGTAAGTCTAATGAATGTCAGGGAATCGAGAAAAAAATATAACGAAATTTTGATAATTAGTGAGTAATGTCTAATGGTAAGGTTTATTTTTTCTATAATATTGGAACACCCCATCCGACTTCAACACCATATGTAGTAGTTCTTAACAACTACATTGATCCATGGCTTATCACCCGATTGGTCCATGATCTCTATTTAAATAACATAGAGGGTCATTTTCTTATGATTGATTATGAGAAACTCTCTTGTAAATCTCTCTGTAATATTTTCTTTTACATTAATAAATTTCTCTAAGTGGCCACATTGGCTGGGGCCGTGGACGTTTCCCCACAGGTGTTTTACCATGAAAACCCATCGTTGTGTTGATATTTGATCTTGTTGTGTGAGTGGTTACTGAATGTTAATCCTAAATTGGAATACCTGTGTTTTTAAACATGGTATCAAAGTGCATTTGAAGACCCTCTCTTGTTGTATATTGAGATCATGAAGCTATGTTGTCACGTCTATGGTTTCTTGCCATTTTCGTACATTTATGAGAAGAGAGGATTGTTCCATTGCATTTGGAGCACTTTTTTTAGTTAGGAACACCTTTCATTTCACTCAAAAAGGTTTATGTTTTCACAAGATATGATCATTTAAATCAAATTTAGAGGTATAAATCCTAAATATGCCCTTTTAATTTTTTTACAGAGATAATATTTCGGTTTTCTATTTTTTATTTCCAGGTTGCTACTCTTTTTTATCTTTGTATGCTATTTTCCTTGCACTATGTACAATCTTGGAAAATCAAAAACAAAGAATAAAGGGTTTTTGTGTCTATGTATTCTCTTTGTCATGTTCTTTGTGTGATCTCGGTAAATCAGAAACAGAGGAAAAACTCTATTTTCTGGGTAAGCTAACCAATATCCAATCCTTGTTGTTATGAATAATCATTTTTTTTTGTGTCTGTGAATTCATGAAAATAAGTTTTTACTGAGCATCTACTCTAAGGCCATCTTCAACAATAATAGCACCCCCAATCCTCCTTCTTACGACTATAATGTGTTTTGCACTAGCCAACTTGGTTGAAAGTTACTTTACTTCGTAAGAGGTATTGGTTTCAAGTCTCTTTTTTGTAACTTTTTTTTGAAAATTCCATGCATTCATTGTAAAGTGCATTTTACTTAATTATAAAAGTGATTCACTACTAAATAAATTTAATATTTTATTTTAAGTTATTTTTTTTGCATGCAACTTTCATTTATAAAGTAACTTGATTGTAAAAGTGTTTCTCGCTTATTCTATAAAAGTGGGTCACTTCTTAAAGTAACTTCTTTAAAAGTGAGCTTATAAGAAAAGTTAGAAAAGAAGAAGCATCACCATGTGGACCAACTTATACTTTCCACGTGTCTCTTTGGTTATTGTTTATGCTTTTTTTCAAAGGGGCATAACTTTCACATTCGAAGTCCATTTTCACTGTTGTTTTTTTTTAAAACAACCTATTTTTCAAGATATTTCTATCCATACCATTAGTTTCATATTTTTCTTCATATTTTAATATGGCATCTTGTTGGCCCTTGGTTATGTATTAAGGAAGAAAGAAAATATTAAGGAAGAACAAACATGAAGTATGAGCTGCGCGAAAGGCACATAAATTGAGGAAGGGTCGAAATGGTTAAAGAAGCAAAAAAGAAGGAATAAAGTTAGGAAAAGCAAGTCATTGAAAGAGAAGATCAAGGAAGATAAAGAATCAAATAATATAGATCATGGACAACTCATCAAGCGAAAGAATACACCAATAGATTCTTTGGAGTACCTCCCAGAAAAGAAGGAAAGACATACTGGCGAGCCCTGGAAACGTGGCTCATGTGGATCTAGGGTTTTGACACCTGGACTTTGGTCTAAGGTTGTATGAGAGTCATGCAATGTATAAATAAAGGTCTAGAAGAGTTGATAGGGTGGTTCTATGTTCATACTATGATTGTTCATTTTTTATTATTGTTGAGGAAATAAATATTGAGTCTATATTCTGGATTTTCAGCTAGGTGCGAAGATCAACCCTGCAGTTGGGTGTGTAGGGAGGGGAGAGAAAGAGAAAGATAAAGAGAGATAGAGAGAAATATCTGCAGTTGAGTGCGCAGATAGAACTGTATGTTTTCATCTAATATATCAAGAAATGCAGTTTTGTGGACGTAGCCCGAGGGAGAGGGCGAACCACGTATATCTTGTTGTCTTTATGGTTGATGTTGTGGTATTTTCTATCTGCTATACTGTTGTTGCATGGTTGTTTTCCTTATTAGATATATAAGGTATAAACTAATTTCGTGAAGCTAAGTGTAAGACTGTTAATGGATCTATGTGTTATATTGTGTTCTTTCTCTGGATTCGCTTTGCATTTCCTCTGGTTGTAGATACTTGTGTACTGCAACCCCCTATTGCTACTTCAGGTGAGACTGCATCTACTTCACAAGTGTTTCCGAAAGGGCCAGTAGTTATGGCTTGTTGGTGCGCTGTTAGAGTTGAACCCTGGGTCTACCCCTGTGCCAACAAATGGTTTCATTGTCGGGACTAGGATATTTTTGAGGGAATGTCAAGGTGGTTTCCATCGAAGACAAAAATTCAGAACTGGATAGAAGAACAAGAAAGGGACTTCGCCATAGCTCAGAACAAGAACCCTAGCATTAGCACATAAGATTAGTTGGGGAAGTATATATTTATGGATGTGCATGAGATTTTCTTTACAGGATTTCATAAGGAGTTATATGAGTGGTTATCTAGACTAGCAAACACGCAATTTGAAATCAGATCTAGACCACCTATGGTTTGGACAATGAGGTTGATCAAGAAGGTCAAGAGAGTTGATAACATTGTATCTAGAGTAGTAGATCTTTGGTTTGATAGCACTATTGGAGGGTACATTACTGTTTTTTCTATTGATAGAGTGGAATCGTATAGTCAAGCAGAGAGGTATTTCTTTAAGGAACCTAGAGGGAAGTTCCTACACTTATTGAAGCTAAAGATTAAGATGTTGTTGCATGAGAATAATATCTTGAAGATACAGTAATTAGTGTATTTTAAAACTAATGTTCAAAAATTCAGACAGTGACAGTGACACAAAGGTTGGACACACGTGCAATGTGAGATCATTTAGAGAGGTTCTTCTTGAGAACCTATTTAAGCATAATTATAGAGACGAGGGATTCTATAGTGGAGAAGAAGCAGATCTAACAGATGAAGAGTATTCAGAGTCTTCAAAGGCAGATAAAGTAGAGACTGAATAACTTCACCGAGGAGAACCAAAAACTTATGGTATTGTGCATATAGTCGACGTAAGTACTATTACTCCTCATGTTGTTCTAACAACATTAAGTAGCCAGAGTAACCAGAGTAATCAGAGAACTCAGAGTACTGTTACAAGTAGTTTAGTACATACTCAGTCAATAAACCAAGGGAAGTCCATGGAAGATGAAATTAGGTTACCTATTTTTAGAGGAGATGGATCTGAAGATCTTGACTAGCACTGGTTCTTATGCGAAGTTTTCTGGAGCATTAAGAAAGTCACCGATGAAGTTGTTAAGAGAATTCAGTTTAGTACTACCCCGAGGGGCCACACACTGAGATGGTATATGAAGTTTGCTTCAGGAACTAGAAAAACTAAACCATTGAATGAAATTAAGACTACGTTGAGAGAAAAATTCAAGAATCCTAAGTTGGAGTCACAGTGCATTACAGAGTTGAACGAAATCAAGAAGAAGGTGATTGACCTTGTTTGGGAGTTTGATCAGAGGTTTAAGACTCTGACAGGTCATTTGAGTTTTCATATCCTAGATTAATAAAATAAACAATGGTTCATCATTTCCCTCCTGCCACATATCATAGTTCCTTTGATGCAACAGAAAGTCGCTTTGTAGGATGAAGCATTGGATATTGCCATGAAACTAGAAGCAACCCTTGTAGGAGAATCCTGTCCAGGTATGAGCCAGATCTTAAATCAATTACCCAGTTTATCTTTACAAGTTGAAGATATTAAAAAGGACAAAGGAAAGGAGAAAAGAGATGATATCTGGTGTATCAGATGGAAATCAGAGGGCCATGACAAAGAACATTGTCCTTTATTTGATGAATACTTGGCCTCTGGAGCACCTAACCCTTTGAAGAAAGATACTCTGCGATGGTGTGAGGTATGTATAAATAGACATCGCCCTGGTGAATGTTATTACATGCATAAATATGTCCAGACACCTACCAATATTTATTTCACATTCTGTAAGTCTGGGGGGAATGATGAGAGGGACTTTAGGGCTTATGATCTCGTGCATGAAAGGTCAAGGGATACATACATAATTCAAGGAGAAACATAGTCAAAAGGAAACACTATGTAGTTCAATTCTCCAGGAAGAGGAAAATTCAACCCTCGCGATGGATTTAGAGGAAGAGGAGGAGGAGGAGGAGGAGGAATGGGCCGAGGTCGAGGTCAAATCATCTACTATAACTGCGCCCAACCAAAACATTTTGCAAGGGATTTTTAGAACCCTTGTACTACTTGAAACTACTGTAATTCATTTGATCATGTCATTGAAGATTGTCCAGTATTTTTTTCCAAACTCTAGGAAAGATGAGGTGGAAACCAATAAATAAAAATAATATCAGTTGAACCTCGCGATGAGGATCCTAGAGTCATTTTTATTACTATAGGAGGCATTGTTATAGGAGAATACAAGGTAACTCCAGGAAAGACTACAGAAGGATCAGTGATCAGAAGAGCTATAGAGAAGGCACAATTGTTTGATACAAGGAGGGAGAGGCATACTTTTGAAGAAGCCAGGAAAGAATTTGTAGGAGAACAAGCTTCTTCATCTAGGGCACAACCAGAAGTAAAGGAATGTGAAATGCCTCCAACATTTGATCAGTCTACCTTAGCTTGACAAGGAAAATAGGTAAGGAATCTTATGGACTTCTTGTATACTTGCATTAATTTTATTAAAGATGAAAAAGTTGTGCAAGAACTTTAACACTTAATAAGACACTATGAATTTGGGAGAATATATCCTTTGTTAAGTAGAGATGTAAATCAAATATCTAGGAAAACAAGGACAAAAAAGGAATTACACCTTAGTGCTTAGAATGGAGACTACAAAATAGACTATGTGGTCCTTGACTTGGGATCATAAATAAATGTTATGACGAAGAAGACTTGGGCATTGATGGGAAATAATAAGTTGATTTACTCTCCTATCAGGTTCAGGATGGCTAATCAACAGGCAGTGAGCCCCTTTGGAAGACTAGAGAACATCCTTGTGGACATCGACAGAGTAAGGAAATTTGAATATTTCCAAGTGATTGAGATTGTTGATGATATATTTCCTTATCCCGCACTGTTAGGAATTGATTGGGATTTCAAAATTTTGATTTTTGTTGACCTAAAAAAGAGAATAATGACATTTGAAGGTGATGACATTAAGGTCATTTCACCTCTTGATCCTGATGAAGGTCGCAGATACACAAAACCAATAAGAGAAGAAGACCGTGCCTATGAGATATAAAATATCTATAAACTAACAACATGATAGCATGATTACATCAATTCCATAGTAGATGGAAATATAAGTTGACGAAGTGAAAGTGCATGCTCATCAGATTTAGAAGAAGCATTAGAAAATTGGAAAAACATAATGTATGAAGTCTCTACGTGGAGGTGTTCCAGATTAACTAGAGAAGTTCATTGGATCAATATAGAAGTAAGTAATCTTCCTACATTTGATGGCTTGAATCACTTAGAGACATTTCTAGTTGAATTTGAAGGAATTGTACGAGTACAACATAG
This sequence comes from Picea engelmannii, assembly GCA_009831015.1. Classification (NCBI taxonomy): domain Eukaryota; kingdom Viridiplantae; phylum Streptophyta; class Pinopsida; order Pinales; family Pinaceae; genus Picea; species Picea engelmannii. The sequence goes on from ML817931.1 coordinate 29,939, forward strand.
GTTGTTAGCACTAAATGAAGCCTTAAAAGCAACGCCGGCTAGATGGTGGGGAACACACAAGAAGAACATCATGGAGTGGGTACAATGTCACACCTCGATGAAAATGTACTTTTCATACCAAGTTGAATGTTGCGAAGTTTGATAGACATGTCAAAGGTTGTCCTAAGGACCATGTGCGAAGTTGTGAGGAAGATTGGAGCAACATTCCTAAAGAACAATGGATACATAAGTTCATTAACACTTTGGATACTACACCTATAAACCGGTATCTTCAAGCAAAGTTGTGCTTCATCAGTATAGACTAGTATGGAATGACCCAAAACTTTATAACTACGTTCCTATTTGACAGTCAGTACCCTATAGTAGATCAGGCTTTACAAATTGTAAGACAAAAGGTATTTGAAGAGGCACTTAACCTCCCTTTTGCACAAGAAGAAGATGAATGCACTGCACCTCTTCAGAAGTTATAGGGTTTCTATAATATTAATGTTGATGAGGATCATGAACCTAGATATGTAAAAATTTCAGAAATCAAAGGTCAAAGAGACATAGAAGGACCAGGGAGCGAACTACCTTTTATTGGACAACTTATTAAAATTGTGAAGGTTAATATTGGAAAAGAGAAAACACCTAAGTTGGAAAATGTTGGAGACTATTGGGATGATGCTATTATTGATAAGATTACATAACTACTACATGAATATCAGGACGTGTTTCCAACCAAGTTCACAGACATGAAGGGAATAAAAGGACCCATGGGAGAAATGAAGATTCCTTTGAAACCAGATGCAAGGCCAGTCAAGAAGAGACCTTACAGACTGAATCCCAAGTACAAGGAAAAAGTTAAGATTGAATTGGATAGAATGTTGGAAGGAGGAATCATAAAACCAGTTGAAGAATCTGAATGGATCAACCCTATGGTGGTACAAGATAAGAAGTCAGGAGAAATTAGAATCTATGTAGATCTAAGGAAATTGAATGATGCATGTTTAAATGATCCATTTCTGACACCTTTTATCGATGAAGTCCTAGATAATGTAGGAGGACATGAAGTATACTCATTCACAGATGGATTTTCAGGCTATCACCAGTTCAAAATTAATAAGGAGGATAGGCATAAGACCACATTTGCAACAAAATGGGGCTCTTATTAGTACACTGTGATGCCTTTTGGGTTGAAGAATGCACCAGCCATCTTTTCTAGGGTGGTGGTCAAATCATTTAACGAGTTCTTACACAAGTTTTTAGAGGCATACTTCGATGATTGGACGGTTTTTAGCCTACTGCAAAATCATATTGAATGATTGAGATTAATGTTAGATAAGTGCAGGCAATGTCAGATTGTCCTGAATCTAAAAAAGTGCATTTTATTTTCACCTTTTGGAGTATTGTTAGGACACATTATATGTAAGAAGGGGTTGTTGGTATATCTATCCAAGATTTCTATCATTGTTGATCTACCTACCCCTACTTCAGTTCGATAGTTGTGCACTGCATTAGGACACACTAGATACTAGAAAAAGTTCATCAAGGGTTATGCACAGATAACAACACCTATGGAGAAGCTATTAAAGAAATATAGTAAGTTTCAATGGACAGAGGAATGCCAGCAAAGCTTGGATACACTGAAGCAGAAAATGGTCATTGTGCCTATTTTGATTTTCCTAGATTGGAGTAAGGAATTCAATGTCCATGTCGATGTTTCATCCATTGCATTAGGAGCAGTTTTAGCATAGTCAGGTGAAAGAGATATTGACCACCCTATATCCTTTGCTAGAGGAAATATTTCTACATCTAAAATAAACAATACTACCACTGAAAGAGAAGTCCTAGCTATGGTATATGCACTGCAGAAGTTTAGACACTACTTGTTGGGAGGACATTTTAAGATGTTCACAGATCACTCTACATTAAAGTACTTAGTCAACAAGCCAATGTTGAGGGGAAGAATATGCATATGGATATTATTATTCCAAGAATATGATTTTGATATTGTGGTTAATCCAGGGAGAATGAATAAGGGACCTGACCACTTATCCAGGTTAGAACATGGAAAGGAACCTACTAGTTTGGACGATACACTACCAGATGCACATTTTTTTTGCATTAGGAAAATTGATGATCACTTCTCTGAGATAGTCCAGTTCCTGTCCATAGGAATGACACCTCATGAATACATAGTTATTCAGAAGAAACAGTTGGTAGTCCGCACTGCATATTTTCAACTTATAGCTGGAAAATTATATAAGATGGGACCAGATGAGATCTTAAGGAGATGCGTTATGGAGGCAGAAAGACTATTAATTTCAGTAGAAACACATAAAGGCATCATATAAGGACATTATGTAGGGAAACAAACAATGCAAAAGGTTCTCGGAGCTGGCCTCTAGTGGCCCACTTTACATAAGGATGCTAAGGAATACTACAGAGTATGTGATGTATGCCAAAGAACAGAGAAACCATCTAGAAGGGAAAAATGAATTTAGCACCTCAGTTAACCTTACAAGCATTTGAGAAATGGGCTATTGACTTTGTGGGACCTATAAACCCACCAAGAAAGAAAACAAGAGCTCGATACATCATCACTGCTACAAAGTATTTGACTAGATGGGAAAAAGCAAGAGTAGTCAAAGACTATAGTGCAAGAAAAACTACACGATTCATATTTGATGATATCATAACCAGATTTAGATGCCTAAAGATCCTTATGAGTGATCAAGGTACACACTTCATTAACAAAACCATTGAAGCCTTGAATCGGGAGTTCGAAGTTCACCATCAGAAGAGTACTTCATACCACCCACATGTGAATGGTATAGTCGAATCTTTCAATAATATATTGGAGATGATGCTGACCAATATTTGCAGTGTTAACTGAGATGATTGGGATTTAAGAATTCCAAAAGTGTTATGGGCTTATCGAACTACTTGCAAGAAGCTAACAACGCAAACTCCCTTTAAGTTAGTTTATGGCCTAGAAGCAGTGGTCTCTATGGAATATTTGGTTCCCATCTTAATAATTGCAGCATTTATATGAATGGATGATGCAGGCGTTGTTCAAGACAGGCTTGCACAATTAATCGAATTAGAGGAAGATAGGTTTATTGCAGTATTTCATCAACAGGTACAAAAAGAAAGAGAAAAGGCTTACCATGACCAACATATCAAGAGGAAGGCATTCAAACAAGGAGATTTGGTAATTGTGTATGAAAAAAATTTCATGAAGAATCCAGGGAAGTTTAGGACACATTGTGTTGGGCCATTTCAGGTTGCCTATGTTACAAAACGTGGAGTTTTTCATTTGAATACACTTACTGGAGAATGGAAGGATGGTTTAGTGAATGGAAGTCGGTTGAAGCTATATTGTGACAACCAACTGCCTTGCAACTCTCAGTGAAATTAAAGGAAGAAGGGTCTAGGTACCAAGTGTAGTTGAAATTGGGTACCAAACACATAAAAGATAGTCTGCACATGAGAGGGAAGGACAAAGAAGAAAGTACAGGCTGCTTCGTGCAGTCTACAGTTGAAGTAATACTGAAGTTTTAATCTTGCAGTGACTTGGGATGAATCACATGTGAGTTTTGGGGGCATGTTGGCCCTTGGTTATGTATTAAGGAATAAAGAAAAGAGTAAGGAAGAAGAAATATGAAGTACGAGTTGCACGAAAGGAACATAAACTAAGGAAGGGTCGAAGTGGTTAAAGAAGAAGAAAATAAGGAATAAAGTTAGAAAAAGAAAGTTGTTAAAAGAGAAGATCAAGGAAGATAAAGAATCAAAGAATATATATCGTGGAAAACTTAGCAAGTGGAAGAAGACACCAACAGATGCTTTGGATCACCTCATGGAAAAGAATGAAAGACAGGTTGGCGAGCACTGGAAACACATGTCATGTGGATCTAGGGTTTTGACACCTAGACTTCGGTCTAAGGTTGTCTGAGAGTCATGTAATGTATAAATAAAGGTATATAAGAGTTGAGAGGGTGGTTCGATGTTCATATTATGGTTGTTCATTATTGATTATTGTTGAGAAAATAAATATTGAGTCTATATTATAGATCTTCAGCTGGGTGTGAAGATCAACCCTGCAGCTGAGTTCACAAGGAGGGGAGAGAAAGAGAAAGATAAAGAGATATAGAGAGAAATATCTGCAACTAAGTGCGCAGATAGAACTGTATGTTTTCATCTAATATATCAAGAAACCTAGTTCTGTGGACGTAGCCCTAGGGAGAGGGAAAACCACATATATCTTGTTGTCATTATGGTTGATGATGTGTTATTTTATATCTACTATACTGTTGTTGCATGGTTGTTTTCCTTATTAGAGATAGAAGGTATAAACCAACTTCCCGAAGCTAAGTCTAATACTGTTAAGGAATCTCTATGTTATATTGTGTTCTTGCTCTAGATTCACTTTTCATTTCCTCTGGTTGTAGACACATGTGTCCTGCAAACCCCCTATTGCTACTTTGGGTGAGATTGCATCTGCTTTGCAGGTGTTGCCGAAAGGGCCAATAATTATGGCTTGTTGGTGCGTTGTTAGAGTTGAACCCTGGGTCTGCCCCTGTGCCAACACATCTCCCAATGATATTTTCTTATCAGTACCAATTACTTCTCATGGAAATCTCATATGGAAGATGTATTAATAAGTAAAGGATTGTACCAGATTACCTTGGGAAAAGAGATGGAACCCACTGGGGATGAAAATAAATTCAAATGGGATAATAAGAGTGACAAAGAATGTGGATTAATTGGAATGTCCATCTCTCCTGATTTAAGGTTTCACCTTCAAGGAATTGATGCTCCTGATGAAACTTGGACTAAGATTGAAGTTGTGTTTGATAAACACAATATTATTCGAGCCCACCAGATAGAAAATCAATCAATGACTCTAAGTCCTAATGATTTTTATTTCACTGAATATTATTTGTCTAAGTTCAAAACACATATCCTTTTATGTATAGACTGCAAAATAGATATGAAGGAAGACTGATGCATTTATATTATCCTTTCTAGGCTTGGTAGTGCATATCATGTATTTGTATATACCTTTTATGCCACTATATATGCTCTAGAGAGTTCCTATAAAGATACCACTCTTGATTATTTTATGATTCTTTGATTAGAGATCAAGATAAAATTGTGAAACTTGGAGTGTTCAGCATTGCAGGTACCTCCAAAAAATCCTTAGTGGCCTAGAAAAAAGATAAATACAACAATCCCAAGAAGCAACATCCTTGCCACAACAACAAGAAAAAAAAGGGTCTCAAACTCTCTGAT
>ML817931.1:48031-66770 GCA_009831015.1 Picea engelmannii
TTTGGGTAAGTTAGTACATCAACAACCCGGGGTCGTAACTTTTGCATACGATCTCCATTTTAGGAGCATGATAGCGGGTTGGAAAGGTATCATCAAGGAGATTAATTTTTGGGAATCAATCATGCCTTTGGCTATCATTGAGAATATTGATCCCGAAAAACCTTCAATTAGGCCCTCAAAATGGCCCTAGAAGTTAAAACTGCTAAAAATAGTAAATTGCCAAAATTGCTAGAAAACTATTTTGAGCCAGTTGGAAAATGTGGGTGGACACCGATATCCACCTAGATCAGGGTAAATTTTCATTTCCATTTTTTGGTCCTAAGATGAAGTATCGTCATTCAATTTTTTTAGGAAGGGTCGTGATTGATGATTTTAGGCACCTCCTCCCTAAGAACTATAGGTATCGTACTAATGAAAAACATTTTTTCAATGGGAAATGAGAGACTGGTTTAAAACCATGAAGAATGACACCTCACCTATGGAGGTTGGAATATAATAGAAATCACCAAGGTAATATTATAACAAGATTTGCCTCACCCTATGAAATCTTGCACAAAAATCCTTTTTCCATTTCCCCATGCAAACTTATCATCCCTGTTTGTAAAATCCAGAGCTGAAAATAAACATATTTCCACATGTATGCACCTTGCCTACTATACAACATGCATATACACAGGATGCTCCACTACATCCCGCGTACATCGGGATTTATGCTAGAAAATGAAAATTAATGACAGGTTTCCATGTCACGACAATATATCTATGATCCTTGACCTTCCATATACTGGAAATGTTCTGAATCGACCCTTCAGTTTCATTTTGAAGGCTATAAAGGGCCCAATTCCAAGCTATGAAAAAAGGAGAAAGAATTCAACTTTGAGAGCAAAGTTGCTCTGGAGAAATTATTTACTTCATATTGAGTCTGCATCCCTTTGTCCTTTAAGTCTAAACACAGTGTTCAACGCCCAAGCTCTTCCCTTATTGATTGAGAACCTCATTATTTCTCTATTATGAGCTTGCTTTTGGTGGAGGATTGAAGTGGTGGAGGCCCAGCTGGAAGGAACTTAGTTTCTCGGTTCCGAACCATGCCGACACAAAAGTCTGTAACATTTTCACTTCTTTTGATCATATATTAATAGAAATACTATTTTCCCGTCCAATTGATATCTTGCAAATATATTGAATTATTATTCCATGGGCATATTTGCCATGTTTATTAATGGATTATGCTATTGAATGTGCTAACATTATATAATATCTCCATATTCTTTCTTTTCTTGGTTGTTGATGACTATTTGCAGGTATATTTCTTTGGGTCAAGTGCTCAACAATGGACTTCATCAAACGTATGGACGAAGTAGGTCTTTTATCTTGTGTTGCTAGCATATTTGTTTATATAGCATACTTGATAAGAGAGTTGATTTCTATAGTCATTTTTTTTTGTTGTGGTTCACCCTAGCCATAGAGAGATTTTCCTCGTAACAGAATTGGCAACCATATTGTGGATTGAATCTTATTTCTTAGGGTTTGGAGTACTTTTCTCATTAGATTGCTCTCATTTGTTTTGTTTTTCTTGTTGTATCATTGCTTGACAGCTACTGTTCACTCTGGGTCTGAGTTTTCATCCTTCTCCCTTGCCTGGCCTATCTTTTTGTGAAAGTTTTAAACCCATGAAGTAAAGCGATGAATATAGATTATTAATTCAAACATAATTTAATCAATGGCTCATACACAGAGTACACAGAGATTTTATACCGGAAACCCTCAACCGAGAAAACCTTTCTTATATTCATTATATTGAATTTCACCATTCACCATACAATATATATACAATGTTTTTAGGTATTCCGTAGATACAAAAACCCTAATCCATTAATCCAGGATTAATTTACAAAACCGCTAAAAATAGAAAAAAACGCCCAAAAAAAAAATTTGGGGCGTTGCCATGAACGCTGTGCGTAACCAAGGGGGGGCATACCTGCTCCCCCCTAAGACCCCCCTAGGAAAGCGCCCAATGCACATGTCACATCGAACACTACTAGAGGGACCGTCAGACGTAGTTGTCATATCTGATGAGCCCACACACACACATGCAAAGAATATAACACATACCCAAAATTCTCCCACTTGTTGTTTTCTTTGCATCCAAGGGTCTAGGGGATTATATAGTCAACAATCTAGGGAAACAATGCCCATTGTTTCTCTACACCAGGAGAACTTTTTTGTTCTCACAAACTTTGTCATTGAATCTGCAACATTCTTCAAAGTGTCAACCTTTTCCAGCAACACCTTCTTTTCCTCAACCATGTCTCTCACAAAGTGATACTAAACATCAATATCCTTTGGCTTCGAATGATAAGCTAGGTTATTTGCTAGGAATATTGCACTCTGGATGTCACAATCCAATCTCACTGCTTTTTGTACCAACCCAATACCTGAACACAATCTTTGTAACCATACTGCTTCCTTGCTTGCATGAGTGGCTGCTATGTATTTAGCTTCTGTAGTTGAGAGTGCCACTACAACCTGTCTTTTTCTCATCCAACTTATTTCTCCTCCAAATAGGTTAAACACATACCCACTTGTAGATATTTTGTGATCTACATCTCCAACCCAGTATGCATCAACAAATCCATGTATTTCTAGCACTCTGTCCAATCCTGGTCTTCCTTGGTAGCACAATCCATAACTAGTAGTGCCATGAAGATACCCGAAGACCCTCTTTACTGTTGTCCAATGCTCCTTCCCTGGTTTTGACATATAACTTCTCAAAACTCCCACTGCATGTGAAATGTCTGGTCTAGTACAGACCATTTCATATATCAAACTGCTAACTGCACTGGCATATGGAACATGGGACATGTCCTCTTCTTCTTCCCATGTCTTGGGACACTGATCTGTAGATAACTTTACACCTATAGGAATAGGAACCTTGACAGGTTTACTTCCATGCATATTGAACCTCTGCAATATCATCTCAACATATTTTCTCTGATTCAACCAGAGTTTCATGTTTGCATGATCTCTTTTAATCTCCATTCCCAGAATGAAGTTAGCAGCACCGAGATCCTTCATGTCAAATTTGGAGGATCGCTGTGATTTCACCTCCTTGATAACATCCATGTTATTTCCTACCAACAACATGTCATCAACATGCAACACTACATAAATGAAGTGATTACCAACCTACTATGAATATACACAGTGATCAACCCTTCTTCTTACAAATCCCAATCCAAGGTTGTATGTGTCAAACTTTTGGTACCACATCCTAGGTGATTTCTTCAGACCATATAGTGACTTCTTTAGCTTACAGACCAACTCTTTATTTACCTTCACTACAAAGCCTTCTAGATGCTTCATGTATATTTCTTATTCCAGATCCCCATGTAGGAATGATGTCTTCACATCCATCTGTTCCACTTCAAGATCAAAAGCAACAACAATAGATAAAATAAATATAATAGAAGTTAACTTAGCAACAGGAGAAAAAATATCACAAAAGTCAATTCCCTCTACCTGGGAATAACCTTTTGCTACTAACTGAGATTTGTATTTCTCCACTTTACCTTGTGCATTAAAATTCTTCTTAAACAACCATTTGCTACCAACAGATTTTCTTCCAGCTAGAAACTCAACTATATCCCATGCCTCATTCTTATCCAAAGCATCCATTTCTTCAACCATGGCCTTCTTCCAGAGTTTACTATCCTCTGAATTCATTGCTTCCCTGATAGTTTTGGGATCATCATCAGTAATAGATAAAGCAAAATTGGAACGGAAATCAGGTGGACTATACCTTTCTGGTTTCCTTTTATCTCTCACTGATCTCCTCAATACTAGGGTATGAGGTTCTTCTTCTTCTTCTTCTTCTGCTTCCTCTTCTTCAGATGATTCAGATTTTGGATCATCCAACTCAAGCTCTATTTTCTCAGGTTTGTCTTGCATTGGTAGGAACTCTTGTTTGGAAACATCTTTTACCTCTCTGAAAACAACATCTCGGTTGTAAACAATCTTCTTGGTTTATGGGTTCCAAAGCTTATAACCTTTCATACCATCTTTATAACCAATAAAGATACACTTTTCATCCTTTTTATCTAGCTTACTCCTATTTTCCTTTGGAACATGTAAATAAGCATCAAAACCAAACACTCTAAGATGTTGAAGAGAGGATTTCTTTCCATACCATACCTCGTGTGGAGTTTTATCATCCAACGTCGATGAAGGCCATTGATTGACCAGGTAACATGATGTACCCATTGCCTCTGCCCAAAATTATTGTCCTAACCTGGCACCGCTGAGCATGCTCCTTGATTTTTCCATCAGTGTCCTGATCATCCTTTCTGCAACTCCATTCCACTAAGGAGTGTATGGAGTAGTCTTCTTCCTGGCTGTACCAAACTTATTACAAAATTCTTCGAATTTATTTCCGCAGAATTATCCACCATTATCTGTTCTCAATAACTTTATTTTCTTCTTTCTAATTTTCTACCAGAGCCTTAAACTCTTTAAATTTATCAAATACCTTAGATTTCTTTCTAAGAAAATAAATCCATGTGTTCCTTGAAAAATCATCTATGAATGAAACATAATACATAGATTTACCTAGGAATGGAATAGGAATAGGTCCAAACACATCATTGTGTATCAACTCTAAGATCCCCTTTTCTCTTGTATCACCAGATGAGAATCTTACTTGATTATGTTTACCATATATGCAATGTTCACAAAAATCAAAATACAGAGTGCAATTAGACATACCTTCAACCATAACTTTACCGTGTAGTGTTTGAAGGCCCTTTTCTCTAATATGTCCCAGTCTTTGATGCCACAACATGGTCTTCTTTCCAGGGACAATATTGGTCTTGTCTTCTTTATTTCTCTTTTCATAGACAACAGAACCGTTACACCCATTATTATAAGTGCTTCCTAGCAACTTGTACAGAGTTCCACACCAAACACCCCTCATCAACACCATTTCTCCTCGTACCATCTTGCAAGTGTTCTTTCCAAAATACAGTATCCACTCCTGCATCATCCATCTTGCTTATAGATATTAGGATATTGGTTAGTTTTGGAATGTGAAGAACCCTAGGGAGAGTTCTAATGCTTCCATATTTTAGAAACAACTTAACCCTTCCACGTCCCAAGACTTTTATTGTCGATTCATCTGCTAGGAATACATCACCACCATCATATTTTTCATATTAAGAGAACCACTCCCTTTGAGGAGTCATATGGTATGACACACCTTAGTCGATGAACCATATATCATGGTTTGCATGTGTACTTGTAGATGCTAGGTAAACATCACCTCCTTCTTTAGTGGAGATTTTCACCTCTGTGGAAGAGGTACTATCAAATCCCTTTGGTTTTTCAACCTTCTTAGAATTGCAATATTTCTTATAATTCCTTGTTTTACCACACTTCTAGAACTTCCTCAAAGATTTTCCTGGACACTTAGATCTACCTGTATATTTAGATCTGTTCCCTGAAGGCTTACCAGGATTCTTGTTTTCGGTATGACCTCTTACAAATAAAGCGTTTGTGCTATGACCATCTATGCTTTTCCACCTCATCTCTTCAGATAAAAAGGATGAAACTGCATCATCATACTTCAATGTAGATTGAGTGGTACTACCAATTGCTACAACAAGATTATCCCAAGAGTCTGGCAAAGAACATAACAAAGTAATACACTTAGCTTCTTCTGCAATCGTAATATTAACAGAGACAAGTTGACTTACCAGAGTATTAAAGGCATTTAGATGTTCTGTCACATAATCTCCATGTTCCATCCTAAGATGATACAACTTCTTTCTAAGAAACAAATTGTTTACCGGGGACTTTGATTGATACAAATTCCCCAGCTTATTCCATAGTTCCTTGGCTCTAGACTCTCCTGAGACATTCAACAACACCGAATCTACCAGGCAGAGTCGAATAGTACTCCTTGATCTTTTGTCCAACTTTTCCCAATCTTCCTTCGACATACCAGTAGGTGGTGTACTAGTAGTTTGTGTACTGGTAGGTTGTGTACCAGTAGCCTGTGTGCTAGTAGATGGTGTACTAGTAGGATGTATACTAGGATCCACAACGATCCATTGTTCTTTGTCTACAAGAAGGTCCTCCATCTTCAGCTTCCATAGCTCAAATGTTTTACCATTGAACTTCTCTATCTCAATTCTAGAAGATCTTTCCATTCCTCTTTCTGAATTCAAATCACAACTGCAAAAAATCCCACTAAACCCATGTTTATCACATACCCAAGATAAACTTGATCTATCAAGACCAAGACAAACCCTTAACAACAAAGGTGTCCCTCTGAAGCCAAAAACGAGCTCTGATACCACATGAAAGTTTTAAACCTGTGAAGTAAAGAAATGCATATAGATTCTTAAGTAAAACAAAATTTAATCAATGGCTCATATACAGAGTACACAAAGATTTTATACCAGAAACCCTCAACCGGGAAAACCTTTCTTATATTCATTATATCAAATTTCACCATTCACCATACAATATATATACAATTTTTTAGGTATTCCATAGATACCAAAACCCTAATACCTTAATCTAGGATTAATTTACAAAACTGCTAAAAATAGCAAAAACCGCCCCCAAAAAAATTTCGAGGCACTACCCCGGGCTACCGCCCATTACCAAATGTTGCGCGTAACCAGGGGGGGCATACTTGCCCCCCGAGGACCCCCCTAGGAAAGTGCCCAACACACACGACACAAAGAACATTACTAGAGGGATCGTGAGACGCAGTTGTCATATCTGGCGTGCCCACACACACACACATGCAAAGAATATAACACATACCCAACATTTTGAAACATATACATGCTTTTTTCCCTGACAGTCACATACATATGTTGGTTGTCCCACTGCAAGCTACATATATATGCTCTGCTTGCCCAAATAATCGTGTACATCAGTTTTCCTTGCTTGTTTGATTGGTATGGTGGTTGTTGGGTGGGATTTGATGTTTGTTGAGCCTTCTTGGGTCTCTGTAGTGCCTGTTAACTGCTTGTGGGATGATAGGAAACCTATATTTGGTTGAATTTCTAGGCAAAGACTTTCTCATCATATTTTCATTTTGATTGTCCTTGTACATTGGGCTGGGTGTTTTTCTTCTTGGTATCCTGCTTGAGTTATATCTTTTTATACATAGTAGGGTTATATATCAAGTTACTTTTTAGTCCATGCACTTTCATTTTTATTATATTGAAAATACAAAAAAATAGGCTTTTTTCATTGCTTGGCATTTTTTGTCTTTTGATTCCACTCATTATCTTAGTGCATATACTGAAAGATTTCATTTTACTTCAAAATTGTAGAGTTGAATTTGAAAATTGCATTGGTTTTTAGAAGCATATCATTCATTGAAAGTTAAAGTTAGGACTTTGCATTATTTTCATATTTACTTTTCTTCCAGAGTCATAACATCATGAGTTTCACTACCATACCTTTTTTAGTAATCACGACCATTAAAATTAACATAATTTAAAATTGATTAGTCACGATTTTTTTTCTAGGGTGCACAAAATAGCTTAGGATTTAGTGCATTGGAATAGGATTTTGTGAGTAAACTTCTCCAAGGCAAGTAAATGAACATGTGTCTGAGAAAGGGAGTGGAGAAATCCATTGTATAATTGATAACATCAGGAGGCTCTTCTCACACCAGAGTTAATCACGAGGTCACGCGAAGTTGGTTGAAGGGATATCCCCCCGATACCTTCTTAGAGTCAGAGATATTTATGGGGATCTATTTGTATCTGGGGATTATTTTAGTACCCTTACCTCCTTGAGAGGAAGTGCTTTCAAGGTTTTGGGATTTTCTACCCTGCCCATATGGTGGACCTAACTTATGACTTCTCTCCTATGCATCGGTTATATAGTGGCTTATTAGTTGCTTGACTTAGGTGTCTCATAGGTTACTTGCAAGGGTTATTTAACAGGTACCCTGGGTCAGATAAGGGTCAGAAAACACACAACCTTTATGGAGGATTACCTCTACGGGGGGATATGACCAACTTGTTGTTAAGCCCATGAGGGCCCTTATAACTGATTATGTTACCTCTGATGTTTAGCAGGGAGTCTTAGACCCCTCTTGGGTGAGACATACCTTCTTTAGGGAGGGAGGCCTCTCAACCACTTTACCCCATTTGTATGCATATTGATCGTTTGACTTTTGGTGTGCTCTTTTATTACTAGTTGGGCTTAGGACATATTTTTTTGGTCTTTAGAGTCTTAATTCATCGTGGAGTCGGGCCAACATCCTTGTCGATCCCATCACTTGTTACAATTACCACAAGATTTCGAGTTTTTTCCTTATAAAAGGCATAGATTTATTATGCGTAGTATATACACATCCACTATTCAGACTTGTGATTCTACAAGGATGAGTATTGAACCTAGTCTTCAAAACATTCGGAGCCCTTCGATTCCCACACCTACTATAGTTAATGGAACCCCTTTGACTCCTGCAACCTCAATGGTTTTAATGTTGGAGGAACCTATCATTACTATGGCTTGGTATAGTGAATGCTCAATCTACTACCTTGAACCCTTTTGGGCCTCTTGGTCACTCACCGGGCTATAATGTTCAGTCCATCCCTATGGCTTCTAGTCATTTTTCCTATGGTATGCCGAACTTTACTTCATATTTTTCGAACGCCATCGTAGTTGTTGGCCCTAATTATAGCATTGGGATTGGGGGAACTACACCTCCTTACTCTCCATTTTCATTTGGTGGTTCTCAAATCCATCAAACGACTCCTAATATGGGAGGCATTCCTTCTTTTAACCCTGATCCAATCTGGCTAGGGGAAATTTTTATAACCCTCAACAGAAAATTCCTATTGGAATGACGTCGAACCAACCTTTTACAGGTCATCCCAGAGGAGGGCCTTATAATCCCAGACAGGGCCATGGTGCTTACCAGAACCATGGATGGGTTGTAGTTCCTCAAGCACAATCTTTCCTAGGAGCTTGGGGATAGATGCCACAACTCTGTCTCTCTTTTCTGGCCATGCTTAATCTGCCTGAATTTTCTAAGTTAATGAAAGACCCCATGATTCATGATCCTACATGGCCCCCCATCCCCACCAAGCTTCCTTCAGAAATTCTAAAGTTTGAAGGTAAGAATGGAGAGGATCTTGGTGATCACGTCACTACCTTTCACCTTTGGTTCTCATCGAATTCCCTTAATTACGATTCTATTCGATTAAGATTATTTCAATGCACCCTCATTGGGGTTGCTTCAAAATGGTATATCGAGATACCTAGGGGGGAATATGTGACCTTTGGTCATCTGGTGATGGTCTTCCTTAACCACTTTCAATTTTCGATTCGTTATGATGTTGTCCTAGAACTTCTGTCAACTTTACGCCAGGACACCGCCACTCATATCTCGGATCATATACAGGAGTGGCATAGATGGAAGAAGTTGATAAAGACTCCTATACCCCCAACCTTCCTTTTAGAATGGTTTCTTAAGTATTTTCACCCTCCTGTATCGAAGGATGTTGCTACTGTCGGGGTAACCACTAAGGAAGAAGAGATATTTAAAGCCCAATAGTTAGATCTCATATATTCTCAGTCTGGGATGTTATACCACATTCTTCCAGATGCATCACGGTCAACTTACAACCCAAGAAAAAATCCAAAACCTCATGCCGTTGGCATCTTAGGTACCGCCAATGTAAATTTCGCAGACTTGGTGACAAGCCATATGAAAGAGTTGTCTCTAAACCAGTATGCAGGAGGGCCAACTTCATCTATGTCTTCCAACCCCACTCAATCGGTGGATGTAAATTTTGTGCAATCATCATCCAACCCAAATGGTTATCGACAACTAGGAGGGAATAATAATAAAGGATGCAATAATCATAAGGGTGGGGAAAATGGTAATAAACCTAAGGACAATGGTAATAATGAGAAGACGAATAATAATGCTAGAGAGGGAAAATGTGTAAGATGTAAGGTGAATTTTCCCTATAAGATTTGCATAGATGATCACCTTACCCATTTATGCCCCAAACTTATGGAAGTTGCGAGGCTATTATCTCTACCACCCACCGTACTGATGAATCCATTCCCACATAACCAACACATGGACTCAAGTTACTCAAACGTCAAAAATGCAGGTTGTGGGAGTCAAAACCCGTCGTTGCAAGATGGTGATCATTTGTGTATCAATATGGTCGATGCGAAAGTTCATGTAGCCACTCAATCTCGAGATTATATCTCTTCAAAAGCTATTCCTGGTATATAATCTCCTCCTCCTCCTCTAGAGGTGAATTTATAGATTGAAAAACCAAATCCACCACCTCGTATTCCAAAAAGAGTACTCAAGCGCTCTAACCACAATCCAAATGATAGAGCCGCCCAGAACTACTCTATTATTGAGGACCTGGGTCAAACCCCTTGTGCTATGTCGGCTTCGGAGGTACTTCAGATGTGTCCTTCATAGAGGAATGCCTTACTATCTTATTTAGGAGCTTTAGAACCCAATGGCTCAAAAGTTATCAATTTTTACGTCACAGATGTGAAGCCTCGCTTGCCTTACCATGTGGATTTTCAAATCCACGTGGATTACTAAAAGTATACCATCAAACATGCATTTTTTGATGAAGGTGTTGCCACTTGTGTGATGTCCTTGATATGTTGGAAATCTCTCAGTTCTCCGACTATTTCCAAGTAATCGAACATGTTGACTACTTTTGACAGTCAATCCTTCCACCCTCATGGTATTGTTTCTTCCTTTCTAGTCCAGTTAGGTGGGACGATGGTTGAGGTGGAGGTTAAGGTAGTTTATGCACCTCTTGATTATAACTTGTTACTAGGACACAATTATCGCCCGTCTTCTGTACTCTTTGTTTTCCTCACGAGGGGAATATTGTGACGATTGACCAATTATCCTTTGCGTACTCTATTCCTAATGCATCTATTGGACCATCAATCATTGTGATCAACAATTCTCAGCCGACAAATGAGAATATTGGTGTCAAAATTTATTCTTCCCTTATGGGTACTTTTGACTTCACGACATTGAGTCACCATGTTTACGCTATGTCCAGTAGACCCGTCTTGACAAGGGGGTCCATTCCTTTCCAAACTCCTTATTTTAGTGATCCATGAACCCTACCTTCCTCAAATTCATCTTATGAAGGTCAGTTTCATGCTGGAATGGTCATGCCACTATTGACAAAAAATATTGTGTATCAAGTTGTTCTTGAATATTTCACTGATCCCGATCCTGTTACCTCGTTGACGGATGAGGAGGATCTCGTTCTCAGGCCCATGTGGGCCACTTCATTGTATTTTTCACATGGTTACATTGATGAGCCTTTTCCTTCGGACAAATCTATCATCGAATCCATGAATGGTTTCGACAGACCCTGGGATGATATGCATCAGTGCTTTTATTTTCTCCCAGAGGTTGAAAGAATCGAACAAGATGATTTTCGATCTACTTTGAGTGAGATAGTTGGTCACGTCGTAGTTCCACTTGATATGCACAACATTTATGTTGAAGGAAACATGGATAGTATTTCTCCTACCACCACGATCGATATCTCTCATACCCCTGGCAAGATTGAAAACTTAAATATCGATGTGGATTGTTCACCAAAGGAAATCTTGATCTACACCGAACTCTTCAAGGAATTACGAGATGTATTTTCTTGGTCACATGAATAGATGACAGGAATCAACCCTCATATTGTCGAGCATGAGATTAGAACTTATCTGGATGATAAACGTGTTCGACAACGTCTTCGAGCTATGAATCCCTGAAAATCCTCTGCTATTAGGGCAGAGGTGGAGAAGCTACTTAATGCTAGATTCATCTAACCGGTTCCCTAGATTGAATGGGTATCCAATCCTATTCTTGTGAATAAATAAAAAGGAACTATCCATGTATTTATGGACTTTTGTGACCTGAACAAGCACTATCCTAAAGACAACTTCCCGACACCTTTCATCGATCAAATTCTCAACGAGTGTGCGGGAAACAAACTATTTTTTTTATGGATGGATTTTCAGGATATAACCAAATTCAAATTAAACTTGAGGATCAACACAAGACGACATTTATTTTTCCTTGGGGTACTTTCGCATACCGAAAAATGCCTTTTGTCCATAAAAATGCCAGAGCAACCTTTCAACGTGCCATGAATTTCACTTCTCACTATCTTAAGCACATAGTCGAAGATTACCTTGATGATATTGCTACTCACTCTCTCAAGAGAGCGGATCATACTACACACCTTCAGCTTGTTTTTGAAATATGTCATTACTATGGAATCTGGTTGAACCCTCACAAGTGCATCTTTTTCCTTAATTCTCGTCGTCTTTTGGGATTTCTAGTTTATGAGACCAGGATCATGGTATATCCACTAAAGGTTGAGGCAATACTTTGATTGCCTCCCCCACACATGATTAGACAACTTCAAGGTTTACAGGGGAAAGCTAACTTTATTCGTCAGTTTATAGTGAATTATGCCAATATCACTAAGGGTTTCATGTGTCTTTTGAAAAAGGACACCCCTTTTATCTAGGATGAGCGAGCCCAGGAGTCCTTCGATGCTTTGAAGAAATCCTTGGTATCGGTGTCTCTGCTGAAGTCTCCTAACTACAGTAGAGATTACTTGATTTATATCACCGTGTCTGAAGAGACGATTGGTATGGTTTTGGTTTAGGAGGATGATGATCTCCGCGAGCACGTCATATACTATCTTAGTCGAAACTTGGTTGATCCCGAACTTAATTATTCTCATATTGAAAAGCTATCCTTGGTTGTCGTTCACGTAGTCCAACATTTGTGTCACTAAATATTGCTTTGAAATACTACTGTGGTTGCCAATTTCAATCCATCTCAATATGTCCTTACCAAGTGTTTCTTATGGGGTAAATATAATAAATGGATTGTGATTTTACAAGAGTTTGATCTCGATTTTTCTTCGGCGAAGTCCAAGAAATCACTAGTCTTCACGAAGTTACTATCTGATTTTCCATGATTAGATGAGGATGTCATCCATGTTGATTCATTTGTGTACAAACAATTTTTTCTTGTCTCGTCGTCTAACCCCTCGTATGGAGACATTGTTCTCTATCTCCAAACTTTGATGTTCGCTCAACATATCTCGCGAGATGACTGATGGTGTGTAAGATACCAAGATAAGTATTATACTATCATCGGTGACACTTTGTATCACTGATGAATAGAAAATATCTTGTGTTTTTGTTTAACTCACAGAGAGGTTGAGTCAGTCCTGAATGATTACCACAGTGGGGCTTGTGGTGTTCATCTATCTAAGCTTGCGACATCCCAAAACAATTTCCAAGCTAGTTATTTATGGCCTAATATATTTAAAGATTATATTGAAGTGGTTAAGAAGTTTCACCCATGCCATATTTTCACTCGTAAATGTGCTTGCATCTAGTCCCTCTTCACCCAGTCATTATCGTCGGTCCCTTCACCAAGTGGAGGGTGGAATTCATAGATTTCAATGGAGCTTCGGCTGGGGGGAATCAACATATTATCATGGATGTCGATTACTTTACTAAGTGGGTCAAGGCCATGCATATAGCTAAATTAGGTGGGAATACTATTGCCCTCTTTGTGTTCAATCAAATAATCATCCAGTTCAGTATCCTGAGTGAGATTGTCAGTGACCATGGAAGTCACTTTCAAAATGAAATGATGGAAGAGATAGCATCTAATATGGGGTTTAGACATGGTCATTCTTCTCCTTATTACCCCCAAGAAAAAGGTCAAGTAGAGGTCGTCAACAATTCTCTCAAGACCATTTTGCAAAAAAATGTCAGCCAGAGTAAGTCTGACTGGCACATTATGTTGCATCCTGCACTCTGGGCATACCAAACCTCGGTTAAGACTGGCACCCATTTTCCCCCTTTCTAGTTAGTACACGATGTAGAGTCGATTTTACCTATTGAATGTGAAATCCCTTCTCTTAATTTTGCAGTCGCGCTCATACCTGACACTTTCGATCTTGCTCGACGCCTTGTACACCTAGAGAGTCTTGACGAGCAACTTTGAGACACCTCTATGGCTATCAAGGTGAACAAAAGATGTGTCAAGGTCTAGTACGATAAGTCTGTCTGTCCTTGGTTGTACGTTGAGGGTGACTTGGTCCTCTTGTATGATCAAGCTAAAGAACCACTGGGAGCAGGAAAGTTTAAGCCCATGTGGCATGATCCTTATATCGTGCGAGGTGTCTTAGAAAAAGGAGCCTATGAGTTAGAATATTATGAGGGAATATGTTGGCAGAGCCTAGGAATGGGCTCTACTTGAAAAGATACTACGCTTGAGCTGTGATCTTGGGTGGAACTCTTTGTATACTAATGTAATTTAGTGTATATATATTTTCCTTTATTTTTCATCTTCGGCCTGCTTATCGAGTTTTCACTTGGTTGGAAGATTTCAACAGAGTCATCCATCTAGATAGGATTCACAGATGGAGCCAGTCATCATACACGGAACTTGGCTTCCACCGCTTGGGTTGTTTACTCACCTAAGGGTATGTTGGTGTCTTCAGGTGGCATATGCCTAGGTCCATCCATGAATAATGTGGCCGAATATAGCGTCGTTATAGAAATTTTATGTGATGCTATCTCACATGGTATTCGCTCATTAGAGGTTCACCTAGATTCCTAGTTAGTAGTATGTCAGTTGAACGACAGTTACCGCATGCATGATCCTACTTTATCCAACGATTCCTATGAGTACATCTTTTAAAACGACAGTTTGATTTTATTACATATTATCACATTCCTAGGAGTTATAATCATGTATCTGATGCTTATGCTAATTTCGTTTTAGATTGGCATTTGTCACATAACTAAAGAAAAGAAAACCATCTCATCAATGTACACATTCTAAAATATAAGTAAATCGAAGATCCAGTTTTATATATATTTCAAAAAAACATGGTGTTTATAGTACAGAATTGGAGCTAATACCCTCAATACATATACAACCGATACTACAATATCCATGAAATATATGCCTATGGCGCCATATGTGTGTCATGGTAACAAACTACAATGTTTGCGAGACACCGAAAGAGTCCTACCTATGCTCTAGGTACACCAACCACTTGTCGCTGCATGGTTTCAGGCAGATCCTCTACCGGAACCATGGGAATCGTCTGATTCAAATGTGATAGGTTTCCCTGCATGTTTTGTAGGACTCTCTTAGCTTGTCCTCCCATCACCTTGTCTCCCCAGTTCCTCCATCGATGTCGAGGAAACCCTTCTGACCATCACAGACCCAAATCTACATTACACAAGTGTCTAGTTAATGCTTAAGAATCATACAAAAATATTTTTGTTCTACTATACAAAAATAAAATAAAAATTGAAATATTTAAAAACACTTGACATACCTATGTCAACGTAGGCAGTCCCTTGTGGGAGTGGCATGTTTAGATCTACTCTGAAGTCAATTCCCACATTAGGATAGTCATCTAGGGCAATGACCTGTCTCTACTACCAGTAGAAGAAATCCTCGTTGTAGGGTGTGGGCACCCTACCTCCCCCTTGTCACCTCATTACCTCGGTCCACCATGCCATGGTTGGATCGTGAGGTCCTCTAGAAAGAATCTTGACTCTAGGTCCCAAACCTGGAACCTGCTCGAAGAAGAAACTACATAGGATAGAGGAAAACCCAAAATTCCTCTTACTTCCTTGTTTTCACTCTGTCAAATGGCTCTTCATATTTACCAGTAGTGAGGTAAACCAGTCATATAATGTGGGTCTCATACACTACAATGCATAGAACATGAGTGGCCTTGATGCCTATTGAAACGAGGTTGAACCTATGATCCTGGTCAATACAAGGACAATAATCTTCAAGCTGATATTATTTATCGCCTGGATAGGGAGTTGACTCCCAACCTTTGGGGTCCCTTCTACA
Source organism: Picea engelmannii (assembly GCA_009831015.1). Taxonomy (NCBI): domain Eukaryota; kingdom Viridiplantae; phylum Streptophyta; class Pinopsida; order Pinales; family Pinaceae; genus Picea; species Picea engelmannii. The sequence continues at coordinate 63,984 of ML817931.1, forward strand.
TAGTGGGTGTCGATGTACTCCTCTATTTTCATTTTGGTCCCTGCTCCCCATGAATTGAGGTTTACAACCTCTCCCTGGTGTGATAATCCAGTCAAAAAGTAAATGTCCTCTACTTCAATTCCCAATGGTTTCCCATCGCGATTGAAGCTTTCACTCTTAGGGTCCTAGTAACCCACAAGCATCTCGAGAAACCTAACCTTGGCTCTCATTCCTTTGATCACCCAAAATTTATATAATCCACATCTCTTTAAGGCCATTTAGGCCCCCATATATTGATCCATAGTAGCATCAACCTCCTCGTGCTCTCTTTCTCTCCATTCAAGAACCATCCTACCAAGGACAAGTCAAAATTTGATTTAGCATCCTTAAAATTCATTGTTTGCATGCCTTTATGTGAGCTACTTCACTTACAATCATGTATAGGGTTGTCTATACGTGCCTTGCAGTTTTCACAGGTGCGTATAAATCATGGTATACATGACCCAATAGGAGACAACACACCGAATTTCACATTTTGTGCCCTCAATTACTAAAAATTTGGAACCTAATTTAAAAATTTAATCCATTGGAAATGAAGAGGAAGGGAAGAAGATTTACTTGGTCCAGATGGTTGCTGATTTTGTTTCCTGACGCTCCCACAATCACCATTTGAATCTTGGAGGTATTTTGGTCCAATTTGCACTAGTTGGGTAAAAACTCAAAATGGTATAGTAATTTTTGTTTTTGTTACTATTTATAAACAATTTTTACCCACTTTCTATAGTTTTAAGCCATTTTTTCACCTAATGGACTAATACAAAGGTGGATTGAGTTGGTTTTTATAGTTTTCACCAGGGATTCTTGCGGATTTCAACGTTATGTTGGTTGTCCGTCGCCACAGGTAGGTATTTTCATTACCCAACATATAGGATAGGTACCCATTCCATCATGCATTTTGCATTATCCTATAACTGTCACCTTTTATGCCTTAGGTACGAACCCACTTGTTGCGACACAGAACCTTCCATCTGCTATAATTCATGTTGTTATCAAGTGGTAGAGACTTACCAAACATGGGTGCCTTAGTTATATCCCCTATTTCACTTGGTGCCCATGCAAAGATTTTTTCCATAGGACTAGGAGTCCCTCATAGTTAGTACATGACTTTATGCTGAGTCTCATTTCTCACTCATAAACATACTGCCTTATACCTGGAGGACTCCTAACCGAGTTTAATTTAATCTCTTTTCCAACTCGTTTTCAAAAAGTGAAAATATTGTCGAGTGATTTGTCCCTTTCACACTCGTTAAATTGGACTTGAAAGGTCGTGAGTCTTATTTAATCTCTTTTTTGTCTGGTTATCAAAAAGTAAAAAGATTGTCGAGTGAACTTGTATCTTTCATTGACGCCTAACCCCCTACCCTCTCTCCTCGAGGTGGCTTGACCTCTCGTTCTAGGATCATTCAAGTCCCTGAACCGAATGGTTCGTCAGGCTCCTAATGGAACTGATTTAACTTGATACAAGCCCTTTCCTTTATTGGTGCAGTTTAGGTGGCACCTGCGGACCCTCTCCCTAGTGATTTTCAAATCTTAACGCCAATGATGTTGTTGGCACAAGGGAAGACCCAGGGTTCAATGATTCAACAACACACCAAACAAACCCTAACTACCAACCCTTTCTGCAACACGTGCGAAGAAGATGGAGTCTCACCCCAGGTAGAGGTAGGGGTGGTTGCAAGACTCAGATGTCTGCAACCTAGCTAGGACAAAAATATGTGATTATAACACCATAGCAGATCACTTAGTAGTCATTATTCATCATTATTTACCTTTAGTTCACAATGCAGATAAACCCTAATTACAACGCAACACAGTATTCATCCAGATCTAATATATTCAAGAACTATGCATATCAACACAGATCAAATCTAGCATCTTATTCACATCGCTAAGAACTGAGCTATCATTGTTAAGAACCAAACATCAATATAGCATAGAAAAACCTTAGGAAAAGTACTCAATGCCTTGAAAAAGAGATAATTTCAAATAATAAGCCTCTTCGAGGGGGCAACCTCCTTTCACCCCACTTAAATGTTCAAGTACAAGATGATTCAAAATGAAAATGTCTCCTTGGTATATATAGGAGACTAGGAGGTATAATTACAACTAATGGCCTAAAGCCGACATAAATAAAATAACATTACTAATATAATATGCCCCAATTAAGAGGTAATGAGCCAATATTAGGGCTTAACATGCACCTCCCCTTGAGACAAGTGTTGTCCGCAATGCTTGAGTAACTTTGGATGCTTATGTATAAAAGACTCATCTTCCCAAGTGGAATCTTCATCCAGTAGTTTCCTCCATTTAATGAGATACTCTGATATGGATCTATTCCGCATTTGGCGAATTCTTATGTCATTGATGGCTTCAGGCTCCAATATGATTTTTCCTTCCTTGTCAAGTTCTGGCAATATAGTTTGAACTAGGATCTTGTCACCTATAACCTTCTTTAAGAATGAAACATGGAAAACTAGGTGTACTTGTGAAGATGCAGGCAACTCCAATTTGTATGCCATAGTACCAATATTTTGCAACACCTTATAAGGTCCATAGTACTTTGGTGATAATTTTATCCTTCTTGTCTTGCTTGAGGGACATCTGTTTGTATGGTTGTAGTCTTAAAAACACCCAATCCCCTACTTTAAAACTTCTTTCACTACGATGTTGATATGCTTGTTGTTTCATGCAATTATGTGCCATGGTCAGGTTGTCCTTTAAGATTTGGAGAATTTGTTGTTGATTCTC
>ML817932.1:60756-74437 GCA_009831015.1 Picea engelmannii
CAACACTCCCTCTTACCAAGGAAGGTGTTTCTCACCAAGCCCATCTTGTCTCTAAAGTAGACATGTTTGCCCCTTGGTAGGGCCTTGGTGAGGATGTCTGCAATCTGCTCGTCAGTCGATATATACTGTAACTGCACTACGCCTCTCTGAACCCAATCACAGATGAAGTGATACTTGATCTCAATGTGCTTTGACCGATCATGGAAAACTGGATTCTCAGAGAGTTTGATACAATTTTGATTATCACACTATATGACAGTCGGTGGCATCTCCTGACCAAATAATCCTACCAGCATCTTACGAAGCCAAATGGCCTCGCAACTGGCCTGACTAGCCGCCATGTACTCTGCCTCGATCGAACTCAAAGCAACTGACTTATGCTTCAACTTGAACCAGGAAACAAGTCCTGACCCCAAACCAAAGCAGCACCCTGAGGTGCTTTTCCTGTCAGTAGCACATCCTACCCAGTCTGAGTCGGTGTAGCCAACCAAACTGACCCCATCACCTCTGATATAGTCTAGGCCAAAATCAACTATCCCGACAATGTACATCAACACATGTTTTGCCCCAATCATGTGAACACTCCTCGGCTCTACCATATGCTGGTTGAGAGTGTTCACGGCAAAACAAATATCTAATTTGGTGTTAACCAGATACATGAGTGAACCGATCAACTGCTTGTAAACTGTAGCATCTACCAACTGGAAATCTGAAGCACTAAGCTTCTTCCAGTTGGTAACCATGGGTGTCAACATAGGTCTGCAATCCTCCATCTGAAATCTGCTCAGAATATCAGCAGCATACTTCCCCTGCCCGAGAAATATGTGTCCCTCCGCTTGCCATACCTCCATACCCAGAAAATAGTGCATCAACCCAATATCACTCATCTCAAACTCTGATGCAAGTCCTAGCTTGCACTCAGCTATGAGATCCTCGGCTCCTATGATGAACAAGTCATCCACATATACAATGAGAATGAGTGTGTCCTCACCTTTAATGATGTAATAGAGGTTAGGATCAGCATCGCTCTTCTCGAAGCCCATCTGAAGCAAGTATGTGTCAATACATGAATACCAAGCTCGGGGAGCTTGCTTCAGGCCATAAAGTGCCTTTCTCAAAAGACACACGTGAGTCTCCCTCTCACTCACCTCAAACCCCTGTGGTTGCTCAATGTACACCTCCTCATATATAAAGACATTCAGAAATGTGGTCTTCACATCCATCTGATGAATGCTCCAACCCATCTCTGTCGCTATGGAAATAATGCTCCTGATCGAGGTGTATCTCACAACTGGTGCGAATGTCTCATCATAATCGACTCCCTCTATCTGAGAGAAGCCTCGCGCCACAAAACGGGCCTTGTGTTTCTCTATGATGCCATCTGCAGCATACTTGGTTTTGTACAACAACTTGGAAGTCACAACTGACTTCCCCACTGGCCTCGAAACCACCTCCCAAACATCATTGTGCACAATGGAGTCATACTCCTCTACCATGGCCTCTCTCCAAACCTGTTGGTCCACTGCCTGTGCAAATCTTTGTGGCTAGGTATCTGTGATACTCGTCACTAGTGCCATATATGCTCCAAATCTGACTGGAGGTCTACTCTCTTTGATCTGGCTCTTGGGATCACCTACGTTCTCCTTGGCCTCCTTCAGGGTCTCCTGAAACCATCTAGGTCTCCTCTTCCCTGAAGTGGTCAACGAAGAAGAAAGGTCTCTTTGCCCAAGAGTGACTGCCTCAGGACTAGTCTCAACACTCTGAGAACCTGAAGGCTCTGCCCCCTCTGACTGAACACCCTTTGACTGTGACCCCGAAGTTGTGCATGGTGAGCCTGTCACCCCTGATACTGGCATACCGGAAACCTAAAGCTGTGCTCCCTCTAAGACATAAATCGGTGCCTCTGCATCATCCTCATGACTCTCGACTCAAGAGATCTCTGAAAAGCCCTCTCCTCCTCAAATCTGACATCTTTGCTCACCACCACTCTCCTAAGTGATGGAATGTAGATACAATAGGCTTTGGAGTCTGGACACCTCTGAGTATCCAACTAGAATCCCTTGCTGGGTTGTGGGGTCTAGCTTTGTCCTCCTCTCCGAGGGGACATGAGAATAGGTTAAGCACCCAAAGATCCTAATGTGCTCAACATTGAGCCTCCTATCAATGAAGGCCTCCTCAGGAGTCATCTTCCCCAATATCATGTCGAGGCTCCTGTTCTGCAGGTAAACTGCAGTAGCACTCGCCTCTGCCCAAAGGTACAAAGGCAAACTCTGATCGTGCAGCATGGATCTTGCTGCACCGATAATAGCCCGGTTCTTCCTCTCGGCAACCCCATTCTATTTGGGGTTGTATGGTACGGTCATCTGTCTTCTAACGCCATGCTGGGCACATAAGTCTACAAACTGTCTGGAGGAATACTCACCCCCATTATCCGACCGCAAGACTTTGATCCTCTTTCCAGATTGGTTCTCCACAAGAGCTCTGAACTCTTGGAATCCTTTGAAGACCTCACTCTTGGTCTTCAGGAAATAGATCCAAGTCTTCCTTGAGTAGGCATCAATGAATGTGAGATAGTACTCACAACCACTCAAGGACTTTCAAGTCATGAGCCCACACTTTGAAGACCTCACTCTTGGTCTTCAGGAAATAGATCCAAGTCTTCCTTGAGTAGTCATCAATGAATGTGAAATAGTACTCACAACCACTCAAGGACTTCTGAGTCATGGGCCCACACACATCCGTGTACTAAATCCAGTATCTCAGCAGACCTAGTGTCATTGTTGGGGAACGAGGCCTTGGTAACCTTACCAAGCGCACACCCTCTGCAAACATCATGATGCTATGTATTGATCTGTGGCACTCCAGTCACAACCTCTCTCAGTCCTCTGAGAGCTCCATGATGTAGATGGGGCATCCTACGATGCCATAACTCACATGTTTGTCTATGCTTGTCGTTGCTTACTCCCAATGCATGAAGAAGCTCAAAAAGAAATCTGAATAGTTTCCCATCCCTCACTCCAATCACTTGTCCTAAGGCAAGCGAGGACCCCTTAGGGTGAATGAGTACCTTGGTCCCTCTGAAGGACACCTCAAGACCTCACTCCTGGAGGGTAGAAACTGAAATCAAATTCTTCCTCAGCCGAGGGACATAGAGAACGTCCCTGAACAATATAGATGGCATGCCATCTCTCTGAAAGGTAACAATGCCAATCCCAGCAACTCTCACCAAGGAATCATCTCCAAGAGCAATCTCCATCCTAACCTCTGTGTCTCTTAGATCAGTCAAATGCTCTTTGACTCCAATCATATGGCTCGAAGCCCCGCTATCAATATACCAAATACTAGGTGTCGTCTCAACTGAAGTGCAGCATATGAGGAAAGCACACTCTCTCTCGAACTGAGTCTGAAACTCTGCCTCCTCTGTTGTAGCTGCGATACCACCTCTCTTCTTCTTCCTATTGGGACATTGTCCAACATAGTGCCCCAACTTCTTATAAACAAAGCACTTCACTTTGCTCATATCTCTCTTCTGACCACTGTTGCTCTCTCCTCCACATCCCTGTGGTGGGGCCCCAAACTTGGGACCCTGCCGACCTCCACGGCCGGCCTTCTTCTTGCCCTTTGTCCAAAGAGCAAGATCCTCATCACCCTGACCTGACTGCTACTGCTGTTGTTGTCCAGAGGCCTCTGCTACAAGTCTAGTCTCCTCCCGAATGAAGTCATCCCACATCCTCTCCCATGTAGGCATAACCTCCCTGGCAACAATGCCACAAACGAATGGACCCCATGGTTTAGTAAAGTTGTCCACACTTGTCCTCACCATAGAGTTGGGGTCCATCACCTCTCCAACGGCTCCAAGCTCGTCTCTGATCTGGGTGTAGCGACCAAGGAATGAAGTCACCGACTCATTCTTGAGCATGCGAATGCCGCTAAGTCGGTCATGAAGAACCATCTTCCGGTTCTCATTGGAGCTCTGGTAAAGCTTACATAGAGATGTCCACATCTCATATGCACAAGTCTTCCCAGTCAAGTGGGGAATGATATGATCCTGCACTGCATCACATATGGTCCTCTTTGCCTCCTTGTTCTTCTTCCTGAACTCTGCCAACAAGACGAGGGCAATAACAGGAATAACAGGAACAGGCGCCTCAACTATATCCCATAGTTCGAGGTCCTCTAAGACAAAGACTATCCTCGCCTTCCAAGGCAACCAATTCCTAGCCCCAGGTAACCTGTCCTCCACACGCATCCAAGATGCTAACATGTCTGCCAAACTGCACTCCAACTGATGCTCAAACTGCAAAGGAACGTTGCCTCACTCATGTCAACATAGGTGTGAAAAGAGGCAAGCGAACTCCGACCTCACTCCTAGCAATATAGGTGTGAAAAGAGGTCGTGTCAAATCAGCGTCGCCCCTACCTCGTAGGTGTGAAAAGACACTGACGAAAACTATCCACAACTGCTTAACATCCTCTACAAAATTCTACCCACAAGCAGCCACTAAACATTGTCAATGGTTGTCCACAAAATCTGCCAAGAAGATGTATATAACAGCCCACTCATATGTTGTTCAAACTACAAAATTTGTCATATTTTCTGACCTGAGCTGATTGATGATGATGGTTGATGGTGATAATAGCTTCATGATTATGATAGGGTGCCCTAGAACCCCTTCTCCCTCCTTCAAAAAATCATTTGCTTCTCAAAACTTAAAAACCCTAATATATGTGAAACTGCAATGAATGAACCCAAATTACCTGAGTGATAAACTCCTTATATTGATGCATTCACAGTGTCTATCTCATTATCACTCAACTGATTGAGCTTCCCACTCAAAACTTGACAAGGAAACGGCATTCTCATGCTTGAAAATAGGATTGTTACAGTTGCGCAGTGTGCCTACTACGCAACGGTAAATTTTGCATTTACAGCTCATGATCAAAACAAAGGCTCCAAAACATGGTAGGGAAGCATAATGATATGATCATGTATAATGGTCCACCCTTGATCAAAAATCATTGTGTACAAGAATGCAATATTCAAGTATTTAGGGCATTTTGATAATTAGGGTTAGGATTTTTTCATGTTGCTCATTGACAAAAAGGCAAAAATTGGTAAATCCAGCTCTAGGGGCTCAAATCTATGTTGCTTCAACAAGCAAATCAAGCTTGCCCCTCCCCTTCTTGCCTGTCTCCAATTGTTGCAAGCTTTGTTTGAGTGTTTTGTTCTCTTTCCTCAAAGTCAGATTTTGTTGATATATGTTCTTCAATTGTTTATGTAGTGGCAGGTTTCTTCTCACCATGAATATAGCATTGTTTATTGCAGGCTCACAATCATCTAGGAGTTCTATACATTTCATCTTTGCTCTTCTATTCTCCTCCCTCAACTGGATTATCATATCTTGTGCTTCTCTCCTCTGTTTTCTTAGTATTTTGAAAGTATGTTGACCCTCATCATAGGTAGTCCATTTCTTTTCTATTTTTGTTGGTTGGCTCTTCGTTGGAGTTTCTTCCTGAGACTACAACTTTCTGGATGAGGATCTGGTCAAAGGAACACTAGGCTTAAGGTATTTCTTTCACCTCTGGACTTTGCTCCACTACCTTCGCTTTACCTTTTGTTTTGGAGCCTGTTGGAGTTACAGGCACTGATGTTTCACCTGTCACTGAGATAGCTTTCTTGGAGACCTATTCCGAGGATTTTTTCTTCATTTTCCTGTTCTTGTGCTACAACTGTGCTATGACAAAATGGGCTTTCTTTAACTGTTCTTGCAGCTCAATGATAAGGTTGTCTTTGTCATTAGGGAGATATGTTTTTGTGAAGGCCTCTGGAGCTTCATCAGGGGCTTGTGATGTGTGCATGGCAGGCATCCTTTTCCATGCTGACCTAGTAACTGGTTTGCTAGGAACATTGACCACTTCTGGGGAAAATTGGAGCTTTTTCGCTTTCTTTTTAGCTTGTTGACTTACTGTAGTTTCCTCAGTTTCCTTTGCCCTCTTTTTGACAAAACTCTCAGGGACAGATGTGGTGGTCTTTTCTACAAATGAAGGTGTATCTCTCATGCTCTGTGAACTGCTAAAAGAATCAACTGCTATCTTTGATGACGATACAAAAGATTCCTAATCCTGATTCCTCTTTCAAAGTTCTTCTAACACCAACAACTTTATCAATGAAAAATGAAAGAGGGTCGGTTCCCCTTGATCTTTCCTTACTTGTACTCTGTCATCCATCTTCCCTAGGCTTCTGAAGAGGTAATAGGGTAAATTTAAAGGTTTCCTACCAGTGAAGTGCATTAAGAGCATGATATGATATTGATAAACCCTAGTGAATCTTCCCTCACATGTGAAAAACCTTTGAATGACCCTCAACAAACTACTATGATTCTCTAATAGAAGTTCTCTGGGTATGGTGGCTCCAAAATCTATGTTTCTAAATTTAGGCTTCAAAAATTCATGGTAGCAAGCTAGATCTAGTTGCATACCTTTGAACCATTACTCTCCACGAGCAGGGATCTCTGTTGCAGCAGCGATAGTGTCTTCAGAAACCTGAAATTGTATACTGCCCACCTTAGCTTCAATGCCATTAAAACTAAATGCAAACTCCTTTGCCACCTGCATGTTGTAACCTTGAAGCTTTTCACAAAACCTGATGCATCCCATTTGTTCAAAAGAAACCCTGATTGTTGGATCTGCATTCACTAGCCTGAGGTATTGAGGCTCAAACCTAACAATATCTCCACCCTTTGTGTTCCTCCTCCTGCCTTCTGGCGTTGCCATGATGCTGGTGTGTGTCAATTTCCCTATGGAAATGAAAAGGAAAGATTGTGCACAAGGTAAAACACAGCAATTGCAGATGTGCAGCGAATAGCAGAACTATGGTCTAATGTAGCAAAGGATATGCATTTTAAGGCAAAGTTGAGTTTTTTGTTTCATAAGAAAGGTTTTCCTTTCAAACATCAACAAAGAGCCCGAAACAGCAATTGGAGGGTGCAAGAGTAAAGTAGGTGATGATGTGCAGCGTTGTAAGCAGTGTCCCCTACAGCTCGTGTGCAACAAGCTTGGATGGGAGATTTGCAGATTTGCAGAGAAGAAAGTGGTATCCGAGGGGTTTCTTTGCATGAAAGATGAAGAATTTGTATGCTAGAGCCAAATTAAATCGCCACTCATACCCATCATACCTTGTTGTACTTCAAAATCCAATTGCGCAACATTAGGAAGTTGCGCAGCAACTTGTGCAGGGCTCCAATTTGCTTGATGATGCCACATGCCTCCAATAGATTTGAGCTCATAAGATTTTTTGAACCATGACAAACCTGACTCTAACTAATTTTGATTGACCACATGACTTCTCATAATGATCCTTTGGTGACATGACAACCCATATTCTTTGACATCGAGACCACATGACTCGTGACTCAAACTTTATTTATAACTCTATCTAAGCAACTTTATTAACAAATCCATTGACTCATGACATGACTTTCACCTAGGAGAAGAATGCCATGGTCTTTATGAGACCAAATCATGACTTTACCCTATCGTACATACTTAACCCAGACTCTAATAACCTATTTATAGGACACTAACATAAAGATTTCACCACGCTTCTGCCATACTTCTTCCTCAATTACTCCATTGAGAAAAATCGGTCTTTACATCCATCTGATGTAAACTCCAACCCATGGATGTTGCAAGAGATATAGAGGTATATCTGGCAATAGGAGCAACTGTCTTATCGCAGTCTTCTCCATCTTGCTGGGAGAACCCTCTAGCCACGAATCTCGCCTTGTATTTATCGATACTTTATAGAATTTCCTTCAAGTCTAGGCACAATTTCCCATACATCATGATGGATTGATATTCTTCCATCATAGCTTCCTTCCATTCTTTCTTGTCTGTTAGGTTTTTCTGGTTCAGTTTTTAATTCTGGAAATTTGCTAAATAAATACTTCATGTTTCGTTTTTAACAGATACATCTAGGTCTTTCTTGAGAAGTCATTTATGAACGTCGCATTGTCGAGAGAGCCTCCTAGAGACTTCACTGGCATAGGACCACATTCATCTGAGTGTATCAGATGAGGCAAGAGACTTCACTGGCATAAGACCACATCCATCTAAGTGTATCAAATTCAAGATATCCTTGGATCTATTCTCACTGCTTGGGAATGGCTTCTTAATATTCTTCCCAAATGCACTTCTTTTGTAAACATTTTTCTGTACTTATTGTAGTTCTAGTATGCCTACAACCATCTGTTTTAGAGATGGCAATGCTATACCTTATATACCATAACTTACTAGGATTGAGTTCATCATGTACAAGGGCTTGAACATTTTGCCCTAGAAGTTTATGCAGTCTTCCCTCACGAAACTCAATAACTCTAGAATCTTTTATTTTTGAATCTTTAAACCATACAAGAACTTTTCCATTGACAAGGACTATTCTATCTCCTTTGTCTTCCAAGCAAGAAATAGATAATAAATTCTTTTTCAAACCAGGAACATATAATTCAGATGAACATTGTTACCTGATTCCATTTTGATAGAAGTTTTTCCCAATCCTTTGACTACATAAGAGTTGTTGTCTCCAAGTTCCACATGGTGTCTTCGAGAGGTCCTTCAAGAACTGATTAGTAGAAGAAATTTGTTTCTTCATGCTTGGCTTTCTTTGAAGGTACTTCATCATTAGCAACTGACGCATGGTGTTCTTCCTTTCTCTTCTTTGCTAATTTAGGACAATCCCTTTTGTAGTATTCATATTCATGGCATCCATAATATTGTACTTTTGACATATCTCTCTTATGATTGAATTTCTTTCTTGAATCAAATATTTTCTTACCTTCATCTCTTTTGAACTTTGTTGCATAGGCTTGATTATCCTCTTCCTCTTGAGATCTTCCTTTTGAGTTTATCCTTGTCTCTTCTTGTGAGCAATAGGTCCAAAGTTCTTCAAGCGTTGGAAACTCCTTCCTTGTGTTCATACTTGCAGCAAATACATCCCATGATCTAGAGAGCCCATTAATTGCAATATTCACAATTTCCTTTTCTGGAATAACTTCTTCAATGGCTTGCAGTTGATCTCTCAAGAAGCTCATTCTTCAGACTCATCACTTGTCCAATTTTCTTACTACAAGATTTGATATGTAGGGTATCAAGTGATCCTTTACAGAGTCCACAATGATAGTCATAGCATTGATGTCATTATCCTTGAACTTCTCCATTGCTGCAATGTTCTGAGGTTCATTTTCTTTTCCTGCTTCAAACTGTGGTCCCTGTTATCCCCCACTTTCAAGGATAACTAGGAGATCATGTCTCGAGGACCACAGGTCCTAGACATGGAGTACCGAGAGCACGATTGACACGAGCATGGCCCTGGAGGGCCCACATTTTCTTCTTCCATCGTCTTTATCTTGTCAACAGCAGCAACATCCATCACCATCTTTTTGGTCCTGTATCAAAAGAGGTTTTTGCTTCATGAGGTAATTAGTCCAGGTATCATGGTATGTGTCGCATTTGATCATTAAAACCTTTAAATGTATGCATCTGATTCCTTTTATTTCTAACAACTACTTGGATCTTACATTTGCCCACTTGACCATGTTTGGGGGGATTGTCAGGGTGCCCTAGCAAGCCTGTATATGTAGGTTTTGGTTTGCCACTAGGGGAATTTCTGAAAAGCCATCGCCCGCTCCCCTCATAGCACCACTTCTTCATCTTACTTCCCACTCACTTATCCCATTCCCCTTGTCCGGGCATTGGGTTGACCTATTTTCAGGACTGCACCTTACCTAGTGGGAAGAAGGGGCTAAAGGCCCAGAAGATAAAAGCAAGCTAGTAAAAGATAAAAGCCTAAGAATAAAACCTTAAGATGCTTTGCCAAGGGATCCCCGAGAAGGCAATAAAAAGCTTCTCAGCAAGAAACGAGAGGGACCCGGAAAAATAATAAAACGAGACCTAGTCAGAGGATAGGGGGTCTCATCACGAGCCGGCCTATTAGGTCCATGGGTACCTAGCAGTATCACATTGCCACCAGCTGGTTACCACGCCAAGGCAGTGACTCTTGGTTGCATGGCTAAGGGAAAGGGGGTCTCATCACGACCTAACATTCTCATCTCTGTGAAAGTACTTGTGGGTAACGTTGTCATCTCTGATCACCATGCCAAGGCAGTGTCCCCTGATTAGCTCTTGAACAAAAAAAGGCAAAAAATGAATAAAAAGAATAAAGGCAAGAATAGGCTTGGAAAGAATGCATCCATGACAGGTACTGTAAGGTAGTTAGAGAGGTAGTGGGGGGGCCCAGAGGGCCAATAGTGATAATAGTGGAGGTCATTCAATGTAAGGTGGACTAGGTCCACTATATTATTAAATAAGGCCCACTATGGTAGTTAGATATAATAAATGAGTAATTAGATATAATAAATGTAAGACGACTTCTTAGAAGGTTCTACTTCTAGGTCATTCAATGTAAAGTGGACTAGGTCCACTATATTATTAAATAAGGCCCACTATGGTAGTTAGATATAATAAATGAGTAATTAGATATAATAAATGTAAGACGACTTCTTAGAAGGTTCTCCTATTGGCCCTCTAGGCCCCCCCACTACCTCTCTAGCTACCTTACAGGTACAGCTCGCCTTCTACAAAGGCACCCACAGGTAACACTTTTGCATCCTTGGCCTTCACTGCACCCACATGCTTAGACATCCCTTGACCACATCACCCACTTACATGGCTTGGATGAGGTCTTTCCGGGAACTTTCCTTTTCCTGTGGACACTAGCCCAATAGGCTTGTGTAACGTCTTTGAGCTGTTAACTGATGTATTAGGGATTTTATGCATATGTTTAATAATATTGATGATGAAATGTCACTGACATTGCTATGATCCCTGTGACTGATGAGCCCACGGAGGGCGTAGCCTTTGATGTGCAGGACCATGCTCAACGGACAGGTACCATTTGGACCGGTACACATGGGGAGATGATCAGTTCGGACCTTCATGGGGCTAAAGAGCCCACCAGATGGATGTTGAGACCCCATCAGGGGGCAGAGACAGGACACAGAGGGATCAGGGGCTTTACACCGGAGAAGAAGAGAACGTTCCACCAGACTTGTATTGCAGGCTTGTGTAACGTCTTTGAGCTGCTAACTGATGTATTAGGGATTTTATGCATATGTTTAATAATGTTGATGATGAAATGTCACTGACATTGCTATGATCCCTGTGACTGATGAGCCCACGGAGGGCGTAGCCTTTGATGTGCAGGACCATGCTCGACGGACATGTACCATTTGGACCGATACACATGGGGAGATGATCAATTCGGACCTCCATGGGGCTAAAGAGCCCACCAGATGGATGTTGAGACCCCATCAGGGGGCAGAGACAAGACACAGATGGATCAGGGGCTTTGCACCGGAGAAGAAGAGAACGTTCCACCAGAAGCACCCCAGCACAGCTTGACCTAGGGGGGATGACCCTTTCTTAATGGAACGTTGGCCTTTGGAGGCCTAGGACGTCACCACCTTGACCATGACATCACCCAGCATCATGGACGTTTGGGGCAGGCAGACTAGGCAGCAATGGCAAGTGTGGCAGGTTGGAGAAGCCCAGGGAGGGCTAATGTTTTGCTCCAAGATGCCCCATCTGCCCTAAAAAGGGCTAACGTCTTCCTTGGAGGGGCTTTTACTCTCCTTTCAGCTTGATTTAGGGTTTTAACTTGACAATTTAATGTAAAACAGTATGATTTGATATTTTGGCCTTGTTGGCCTTTTTACCTTGTTATCCCCACTTTTTAGGGATAACTAGGAGATCATGTCGCGAGGCCCACAAGTCCTAGACATGGAGTACCGAGAGCAGGATTGACCTGAGCATGTCCCTGGAGGGCCCACCTTTTCTTCTTCCATCATCCTTATCTTTTCAGCAGCAGTAGCATCCATCACCATTGGCTTGGTCCTGTATCAGAGAGGGTTCTTGCTCCATCAGGTAATTGGTCCAGGTATCATGGTATGTCACTTTTGATCATTAAAACCTTCAAATATATGCATCTAATTCCTTTTGTTTCTAGCAATTGCTTGGATCTTACATTTGCCAACTTGACCATGTCTGGGGGGATTGACAGGGTGTCCTAGCAAGCCTTTGTCGATAGGTTTTGGTTTGCCACTGGGGGGACTTCTGAAAAGCCATCGTCCGCTCCCATCATAACACCACTATTTAATCTTTTTTCCCGCTCACTTGTCCCACTCCACTTGTTCGGGCATTGGGTTGACCTTTCTTCGGGACTGCACCTTGACTCATGGGAAGAAGGGGCTAAAGGCCCAAAAGGTAAAAGCAAGTTGGTAAGAGATAAAAGCCTAAAATAAAACCTCGAGATGCTTCGCCCAGGAATCCCCAAGAAAGCAATAAAAGGCTTCTCAGCAAGAAACTAAAGGGACCCGGAAGAAAATAATAAAACAAGACCTAGCCAGAAGATAGGGGGTCTCATCACGAGCCAACCTATTAGGTCCATGGGTACCTAGCAGTATGATATTGCCACCAGCTGGTTACCACGCCAGGGCAGTGACTCTTGGTTGCATGGCCAAGGGAAAGGGGGTCTCATCACGAGCCAGCCTTTCATTTCTGTGAAAGTACTTGTGGGTAACGCTGCCACCACTGGTCACCACGCCAGGGCAGTGTCCCCTGATTAGCTCTTGAACAAAAAGAAAAAATAAAGTAATAAAAGAATAAAAAGAATAAAGGCAAAGAATGGGCTTGGAAAGAATGCATCCATGCCAGGTACAGCTCGCCTTCTACAAAGGCACCCACAGACAACACATTGCATCCTTGGCACTCACTGCACCCACATGTTTGGACTTCCCCTAACCACATCACCCACTCACATGGTTTTGATGAGGTTTTCTTCTGGGAACTCACCTTTTCTGATGGACACTGGCCCAATAGAACGTCTTGTCTTTTCCTCCAGATTTGTATAGCAGGCTTGTGTAATTTCTTTGAGCTATTGACAGGAAGTATTAGGGATTTTATGCATATGTTTAATAGTATTAATGATGAGATGTGATTGACATTGCTATGATCCCTGTGACTAATGAGCCCATGGAGGGCGTAGCCTTTGATGTGCAGGACCATGCCCGACGGAATGGTACCATTTGGACCGGTACACATGGGGAGATGATCAGTTCGGACCTCCATGGGGCTGAAGAGCCCACCAGATGGATGTTGAGACCCCATCAGGGGGCAGAGACAAGGCAGAGGACGATCAGAGACTTTGCACCAAAGAAGAAGAGAACCTTCCACCAGAGGCACCTCGGCACTGCTTGGCCTAGGGGGATTGACCCACTTTCAGAGGGACGTTGGCCCTATATGACCTAGGACGTCACCAAGAGGCTTATGACGTCATCATGAGCATGTCGGCAGATGGACAGGGCAGTTGGCACATGTGGCAGCTTGGAGGAGCCCAATGAGGGCTAACGTCTTGCTTCAGGAGGCTACATTTGCCCTAATAGGGGCTAGCGTCACCCTAGGAAGGGGTGATGTCTTACCTTTTTGCTTGATTAGGGTTTTAACTTGACAATTTAATGTAAAACAATATGATTTGATATTTTGGCCTTGTCGGCCTTTTTACCTGACGTAAATGTAAAATTAGGTCAAGGTTTTGTATAAATGGGAGATTTTCACTCTCATTTTTTCAT
>ML817933.1:3090-19692 GCA_009831015.1 Picea engelmannii
TGAGGTATGGGAGAGGCGTGTGGGAGGATGTGTTGGCCACACTCCACAATGGCATGTGAATGGTGGAAGGGAAGGAGGAAAGGGACCCACGTTTCTATTAAGTGAGTTTTAAAGCATCACGTGGGAGTGGGGACGCATATCCAAAAGGAATGCGTGAGTGTGACGTGAGGGACGTGAGGTGAGGAGGAAGTGCGTGAGGTTTGAGAGGGCGTGGGGTTGGAGTGTGGAGTCCACACTCTAAGTGTGATGTGGAGGGAAGGAGAGGCGTGAGGTAAGGGAAGGGGGACCCACGACTTAATTTAAGGAGAATTTCCATACTCATGTGGAGAGGATGCACGTAAGCTCAAAGGGGGATGTACCCTCATATGTAATTTAATTAAATAGTGGGTGGAAAGGGTAGGTGAGGGTTAGGAAATGGTTGGGATGGGTTAGGGTAGTCTCCATTTCAATAATTATCACTTACTTCACTTTATTTGACTAACTATTACAAAATTGATATTTTCCCAAGTTCTGGGTTCAACAATTAAAATCGTTGTTTCCCGAAAAAACTCCTAAGTGGATAAAAAACCTAGCAAAACTTGTCCGACTGAGTTGAAACTTGGTCCACGGGTGCAGAGAGTCTCATTATATTTCTTTTGAGTATAAATACCCCTATCAAAAATCCCGGGACCTAAGTTTTACATTAAATACCAAGAATTAATTAATTAATTCTCAACTTTAAAAAAAACCTAGCTAGACTTGACGAAATTCCGTGAAATTTTGCGTGTTGTCTTACATGGTCATTTACAACATTCCTAAACACTATCTACCTAGGAATGACTTCATTAGAATGCCTTTCACCACTTTGGAGGATTTATTGGGTGGAAGTGAAAAACTCAAGGGATTAACCCAGCTGGTTAGGCCACATTAACCTCCTAAGGATAAAAAAACACTCAATGAAATGAACTCTCCTAATGAAGAAACCCTAAGGAAAATGACCTAACATGATCCATGTAGACCTATTACAATATTAACCCACACAGGGGTGCAGTAATCCCGCTTACAAAACTGTGTGCTGGAGCAAAAATTGACCTATAGAACCAAAAAGTCTTCGACATGTTTGCATCTGATGATACATATCTTCATGGTACATGGAGTTGACCCCCTAGTTGAAGAGGCGGTCAACAAGACCCACACGCCAAGAAGTTATGCCCTGGTATTCGTTCTCATCTCGTAATTGAAGGTCCACCTGTAGATAATGTTCTCCCCAGTTTTTATAATACCTCCAGCTCCACTCAGAGTGCCATTATTTTGTGCAGCACCATCGAACCAACAAATATTTTGCATATAAATATCAGGGGGTTTCCTTTTCCTTTTGGGGAAATGGGAGAGAGGAGCTCGAGCACTTGAGCCTTCCATCAAACCTCGAATCTGATATATTACTCCCTAGACAAAAGTTGTAGAAGATTCAAAAATGCACTTGTTCCTTGCCAACCAAATATACCATCATGTCACTGCGGGTAGATTACACAATTTTTTTTCCATCTTATGCCAATTTCCAAAATAAAGTAAAAGAGAACTACCTCCCCAAATTGTGGTGAAATTGTACACAGTAGACAGGGAATTCCAGATTTGTTGAGTGAAAGTACAACTAACAAAAATATGGAAAACTGTCTCCTCCTCCTTGTTTCACAAAGAACAAACACTTGGACCTTCCCAGCCTTGTTTTTTTAGGTTTTCCCATGATAGAATTTTATTCTCCAGCGCCAACCATGTAAAGAGTTTGATCTTGAGTTCCATATCCCAAGAACAAAATTGTCTTCGCCATCTAGAAAGTTGGGTCAGCCAATATTCCTGAACCAACGTATTATATACATTTCTAAGTCATGACCCTAGAGTGATCACCACCTGACCATATAAGTAAATCTTCTTTGGGTTGGAGTTGTATTCCAGATAGAATGAGTGCCTTGCAGAAGGAAAACCATTCATCAGCGAGATTCCCGGTAAGTTCTAAATCCTCACTGGATTTCCACTGATTAGCTATGAATCCCATAGAGGCCTAAGCAGAAGCCTGATATAAATAACTAATGTTGCACGCCTTTAGTGCCCCTCGAAGTTCAGGAGATAATAAGGAGGAATTACCAATTCCCAAGATTTTATCCAACCCGATTATAATGGAGGTGCCATTCCCAGGTTTCCAACTGATCCAACAAGTAATGATAGGTAACGACCTCATCAAATTTTTCCAGATCTGCGAAGCAGCTGGTTGGAGAGGTGAAGCCGACCTTAGCCAAATTGCCACAGAATAAAATGGGAAGTATTTATCCTTGATCACTTTTTGCCAAATACCTTCCTTAAACAAAGATCACCACAGAGAATTTGTTGCCAAGGCACGATTAAAAAGAAAGAGATTCTGAAGACCCCAACCACCGAGATGTTTCGGTTTTGCTAACGTCTCCCAGCTACAGAGATGAATTCCCTGTGTCTTTCCACCTCCCGACCAAAGAAAATAAAAAATAATCTTATGGATCTTAGAGAGCATAGAGACTGGTACTGTCGCCAGGGCCATCCAATACATAGATTATGTTTCAAGTACCGATTTTGCTAGTGTATAACGACCACCAAGAGTCAACCAACGGTTGCACCACTGTTTAATCCTCTTTTCAAATTTTATTAAAAGCCACCTCCAGTCCTCAAACGAACTCTTCTCATCTTTTAAATGGTACCACAAGTATCAGAATCCCACAGACAGATCCTCAAAATTAAAAGAGAACATAGTTCTAAACATCTCCAATGTTTCTCCTTGGATCCCATTAAAATGAAATGTTGATTTTTGTGGGCTAATTTTTAAACCCGATGAACAATAGAACAATTCCAACAAAGTTTTGATCACCTTGACTCCAGTTAATTAGCTATGTTGTAAGCTAAATGCAAACGATATAGTTTTACAGTTTTACATAATAGATACCAATTACTTCGGTCTTTCGTTCCTACCCGTTCTATATTAGTTTTTATTATTTTCAAATCCACATTTACATATAATCAATGGATACTAGCTCCTTTGGTTTTGTGTTCCTAACAATTCTATATTGAAAAATGACATGTCAGAAAAACGATTCTATATTAGTTTATGTTTTTTCAAATTCACAATTAAATATGATTGTGGAAATGACACATAAGGAAAAAAAGATGGCATCATCACTTTCCATATCAATGTTTCTTTTTAAAATCTAAGTTTTAATTTTGTGAATTTTTTTGGTTTTTTTTCATTTTTTTTTTGTGTATTTGAAGGTGGTAAAACCTATCATAATTTATTTTATTTTTTAAATAAAAAGAGGGGCAGATCCTATTATATTATATCACATGCAAAAATAACATCTATCCTTAGGCTGCCAGCTATTCCGCCAAATTAGCGGAAACCGGAACAATTGGAAGCCTTGGATGTCCATGTCAAAAAAGGAGGCAGATCACCATCTGCCCTGCCTGGAGGAAACCAGGACAGGTGGCGACCTATAGTCTTTACATTAACCATTAAAACTGAAATTGAAACTAGACTGAACTTGGAGTTGAACATAAAAGAGTTTAAACTGACACCTAACCAAAACTAGAAAGAACTCCAAGCCATGCAATTACCCATTGGCACCAGAAGTAGCCTTGTTAGGGTCTTCGTTGTGAGGTCCGTTCTGAGTCGGCAGAGCATATGGTCTTGCACACGTCGGACATTGATGCCCTGCTGGCGCATTGGAGAAAGATTCATACATCATATCGATGCGTTGGTGCATGAGTGTGCCACGGTAAACCTGGTTTGCCATTTAGCTTCTCAGTTCGAACACTAAATCCAATTGTTTCGGGTGGAAGAGGAGTGGAGGGCCATGCCACTGTTCCGGTGCTATCGAGATAGGAGGTGGCACAAGGACCTCGCCACCTTCCTTCGTCGTGCCACTCAGACCCTCCACAACCTCGCTTGTTGCAGCCTCTGCTCCTTCCTTGTGCTCCACGGTTGCGCTCCATCCTTGTGCTCCTTCCTCCTTCTCAGGGTTCCCTTCTCTCGCTGTGGCTTTGGAAGGTTCGTAGCCCGCTGGAAGTATGGCATCCTGAGAGGCCATGTGGAGGAGTTCCTTCTGGAATTCCTCCTCGACGAAGCAGATGTGGAACTCCTCCATCTTTGCCTCCATGGTGCTGGTGTAGTGGTGATGTAATGTCCCCACTTTGGGACATCATTACATTACAGAGGGTTATGGTGACCAGAGTAGCTAGTTGGAGATTATAGCGAGTACATGAGCTATTGAGGGATACTTTGGGGTCCAACTTGCATCGCTCATCCTATTTCATCATTATGATCCATTCCACACGGATTGGCTTTGGTTCCGTTGCATTCCGACGATTTCCATGATTTTGAGTATTTTGAGCTATAAGTCAATTAAATTCACTAAAGAGGTCATTTTGGGCACAATACTTGTAGGAAACTCTCAGTGTAATAGCTCATTGGAATCGGAAGGAGCAACACTACAAGATAGGATGGTGATAAGTGACTTTCAGTAGCCAGGGAAGCCACGAGGAGAGATAAGGTGCTTTTCAGAGGTAAAACGGTTAATTAATTAATTAAAGTGATTTAATTAATTAATTAATAATTAAAAAATAAAAGTCACTTTGAAGTTTGGAGAGACAAGGGGATGCAAGAAGTATAAATAAGAGGCAAGGGCCTCTATTCTCTCATTCATTCATGTATGTTTATCATTTTTGATATCTGGCTTCTAGCTAGAGATCCCATACCTTGGGGGTTTTGAGGGTTTTGACTTAACAAACCCTAGAGGACGATTCGGTGGTGAAAGACTCCACCTAGCTTGTCCCAAGCTTGGTCTTGGGGATGCAATACTCCCCCACACCATTCTAGTTTGGATCTATTCAGTGCCGGAGGGTTCTACACCAGCCACAGGCACAGGAAGAGAAGGAGGGCGCACCATTGGGGGTTTCCAACAAAGGGGGTGCACCATTCTTTGAGGGAGGTTCGTTCCAAGGGATTGGAAGGGCTTCGGCATATTCTAGCACCTGGGTTTCCATTGCAAGGTCTCGGCCATTAGATGTAGTGCATTTCCGAGGAGTTTTATGAGCCAGATGATTTATTGGATGCATTGGACGAATTGGAGAGAAGGAGAGCATTTTGGAGATTCAGATCTATTTAGTTTGGAGGGGTTATACTTCAGATCTGACCCTAAGACTTCACCCAGTGACTTGCAATGTCCCGATCTACCTTTCTAGCGAGTTTCAGGGCATTTGGAGGCCTCCTTCATCAAGGCCGAAATTGTAGGGTTTGACAGTTTCAGGAGGGCACAACTCCACTTGAGGATTCAACATTTGGAGGAGCATTCCTTGGTATTTCGGTTTGATATTGCAAGAGGGGACTCTACACATCCCGATCTACAGTTTGGCATCTTCATTGGACTCCTTTGGAAGCTTCTTTAGCTAGGCCAAATTATCTAGGGTTTCATGCATCCATGGGGGCACACCATTCCTTGGAGGGAGGCTAGATCCATGGCTTTGAGAGGGATCTTGGAGATTTGAGCACCTGGGTTGTTCTTGCCTTTACCTGATCTATTGTTTGGCATATTTACCGGAGTGATTGGACATCTTTGGCAGTAGGGTCGAATTGTTGAGGCTATTCAGTGATCCAGCAGGGTGTGGCATCTTCCAGCTTGGGGATTGATACTTCATAAGGCCCAGATCTTTCTTGTATTGGTATTCATGGTGTATTAAGCCTTTGGAGGCTTATAGTATATTCTTGGAGCATTTTGTAGCAGCTTCTATTGTCTTTATTGGAGCCATCTGTTGAGCATTCCAGATCGGCCTCTTCATTGTAGTAGGTTCTTATTATTATGAATAAAATCAGATCTGAGGTGTTTTGGCTTGTGTATCATATTGTTGAGGTATGTTCCATTACGGTATCTTCGTGTTTATTGCTGCAACACACATTAAATTCATCAAAATAAACCCTAAGGCCGAAATCAAGAGGTCAACCTGCAAGTAAATACATACAAACAAGTAAATCAGCAAAGTGTTTGACAAAATGCCACAACCAGTAAAAGTTAAAAAAGACACCCAAAACTGTGATGTTCCTGGCATAATGGCTTGGGAACATTACAGTGGTATCAGAGCTTAGATTCCTGCGAGCCAGTGGGAATTAGCACATGCATGCAGAGCCATGGAGGGGTCTTCCATAAGAGGAGATGGATATTGAGGATTTTTCTAGAGAGACTGTACGTAGTAGATGGAAATATTACTACGACCTTAGTGAGAGAACTAGAGCTCAAGTAACATTCCAACAATATTTATCCTTGAAATATCCTAGGTGGAGCACAAATGAGATTACATTCCAGGTCAAGCAGACATAGGAATACATGGCCACAATAGTTAGATGGAGAGAAGCACAGAGTAACCCCACACCCATTAGGAGCACGCAACTTTGCTACAGTTGCAAGGTGCCTTGGGAACCAGATCATAGGTGTACAGGTAAGGGTAAGAAGCATATTATTGAGGTGCACTATGACAGTGATGATGAGGTATGTGAGGATGGAGCGATAGATGCTTATTTGGAGCAGTCTGATGATGATAGTGACTCTTGCACAGAGGCTAGTGATTCTTGTGCCCTTGAGGAGGATAGTGACCCTTGCACATTGGAGGGACAGTCGGGTGGACAGGACGGTAGCACCAGTGTCTCAACAGAAATATCACATACCATTGATGACCTTACACCTCAACAGAGTGGTGACACTAGTGAGGATTCACACGTGCTAGCACCTATAGATGACGAGCACCCTATGGTGACCATGACACATCTGTCATCGTTCCAGACACCTATGACTGCCACATCACATGAGGATAGCAGTGGCATGCCAGATATGATGGAGGAGCCATACGCGAGAGATACACACCAGAGACACATGGATCCACAGATCCAGGATGAGATACAGGACGTACAGATAGTTGACCTTACACATACAGATCAACATGAGGAGATTGAGTCACAACTTTTGGAGACTCCATTAGTTGAACAGATTGTGGATACTGACAGGTTGATGGGGCACTTACTTCCAGGATCAGCCTGCATTGACGAGGATGCACTCTTTATTAGTCAGGATGACCTTAGCACGTGTCTGGACACATCTATATGGGATCCAGGCGCAAATGATAGTAGCAGGGTGAGTGCACAAGAGGATACAACTGCTCACACCGGTTACAATATGATTCAGAGAGAGCTAGCAATCAGGGATGTTATGCAGTCACATATAGGAGGACCCAGGAGCACTGTAGACAGGGATCAATTTAGTGTTTGATCTTTTGCAGAGAGTGTTGTTGGGAATTCCGAGGTTGACACTAGCAGGACTGACACTAGCAGTGAGGGATATGAGGTGGCACCTCAGCATGACTATGATTAGGAGTCACACTACTTGACAGGACAATTGAGAGTCAGTGAGGATATGATCATAGCAGCCACTAGGCGCATTGATGACATGCATGCATTGATGGTTGATTGTTGCTGGAGGGCATCAATGGCAAATGATAGTTCAAATGAGGCATTTTCCATAGATGACTTTCATACTCTCTTAGAGAGAATGTCTATGATGAGGACCGACTTCCAACAATTGTTGACAGACAGGAACTACCTACTGAAGATTGGCGAGATGTATCACAGAGCCTTGAGGGAGCAGGAGTTGGAGGTGGACCGACTCACTCAGGAGTTGGAGAGCACTCGAGGATTCTTGAGAGGCACACAAACAACCCTTCAAGAATCAGAGTCCAGATCAAAGGAGCTTCTTGAGGAGATCCGTCAGAGATCGACTTCATCTATCCTAGTGGACAGTCAGATATGTCCTTCAGTCACATGGCTAGAGGATGTTGGTGGTCTAGCAGAGGGGCACCAGTTGATGGAGGACACTTCCATTTATGTGCCGAGAGTGGTTGACCTTCCGATAGAGATTGATCCAGTAGTACGCCCAGGATCTATGATCCAGAAGCAGTATACAGGAGATGACATGAGTATGCAAGGGCATACCGTGATGAGTGAGAGTTCACAGAGACATGCCGAGATATGTAGTCAGTTTCAGACGGAGGTATTGGAATGCAGGGAGGATACACACTTAGGGGAGTGTGAAGATGTCACTCCTTTGCAACAACACATAGTTATGAGATCTCAGCTTCACCGTTTCAGCAGTTGCATGGGGGATGAGAGAGGGAGATTGGTTTACCAACAGTTGGAGGAGTTACTTCTGGTTGTACCTGATGATTGGGGTTTAGTGATGACTACAGGCGAGCAGTTATCATGGGTACCGATAGACGTGCTTTTGGTCGAATCCTTGGGATTGACCAAGTCAGGTGGTATTTTTTAGTCCTATGGTCAGCTACATATGTCTTTGTTATCCTTTCCCGACACTTTTATCATGGACAACAACATGAGGAGAGATAGACAGTGGCTGAGGACATGGGGAGTGGCTAGGCTGAGACCACCTGACATGAGTGTTTTTACGGCATCCAGCCAGATAGAAGTGGGTCGTCATAGGCATCCAGTTGAGACTTGGTATGTGATGGTGAGCATCATAGGCCAGATGATAGCAGATGAGAACCGAGGGCTTATGACAGTGATCAATCTCACACAGGAGCCGTTAGAGGAGATTGGAAGTGATAAACTTCCAAGTTTTCCATGGGATCTAGGAGTTCACTTGGTTAGCAGGATGTTTCACTATGTGATGACCCAGGTTGTGCCAGAGAGGCACATAGGCCACCATGGGTTGGTTTGGAGTGGGCCTGTAGGGATTTGCCTGATGGAGAGAGGCAAATTTTCACTCTTGATCATCATGCTCGGACATGGAGATGGTTGGATAGGTACTACTTCCATAGAGATGTCTTTACAGATGCAATTTCTGGACAACGAGTCCAATTGTCACAGGTACTTCAGTTTGAGAATCTAGGAGTGGAGGATCCAGTATATAGATATGGAGCAGTCAGGCATGGTTAGAGTAGTGCAAGGCCAACATGGTGATCTTCGACAGAGGTTAGCATGGGATCCAGGGTTTACAGGTTTGAGCATTTCTCTGATTGACAGGGGCGAGTGGACCTTTGTAGGGGAAAGTTGTTTTGACTTTCCATTGAACTTCAGTGTTGAGGGGAGCACATCACTTGAGGGTGTCTCACGGAGGTCTTGCAATACCTCATTCTGGCATCAACATGAGCAGTTGATGGAGGCCATGTTGATTTTGGTAGGGGCTTGGAGGATGGACTCATTTCGAGATGAGACCATGTGTCATATTCAGGAGATTCACAGGGTTGATATATTTCAGGATTATGCTTCCCATGGGATTGCAACTCATGTCTTGATATGGGACCTAGGGGGCAGTGTGCGTGATAGTTCATCTTTGGATGGGGTCTACTGTGTGTCCTGTTAGCGTTAGAAGTCACTCCTGGATTGCGACAGGAGCAGAGCCCAACGCCCATCAGTTTATGTCACGAATAAATTTAATGGGTGATCGAATGGGTAGAGACACAGGAAGGTATCGCTCTAACTCAGGGAACCAGGCCTAGTATGTAAAAAAAAAAAAAGGTCTTGATCTAACTTCCGTCAGTGAGTTGATTGTAAAATGAGCAGGTGGAAGACTTGGTGATATAAGTGAGCAAGACTGCCTCAGGCATCAGGCCTTTTAGCAGCTTGAGGAAGAAAAACTCAAAATACAAGATCCTTTTGGTTCAGAGTTTCGGGGAACTGAAGGGTGACTTGACTGGATCCTCCAATTCCAAATCATTCAGCGTTGAGAAAATACAAGAACTGATTAGAAATAGATGGCAGGGGAGAAAGTGGTACAGAAGGCGACACGACAGGAAGGGGGGCCCATGTCAATACCACACCATTTTGGACCCCCCCCCTCCGTTAAAGGCAGAATGGCGAGGGGGCTCCGAAATGAAACTTCAGTCGTAGATCTAGGGGGGCAGATCTTGGCCGTCCAAAACTACTTGCTCGCTAAAATGACGCGCCCACCCTCTAAACTTTGGGAAAAATGGGTTTTCCGAATCTCTTTCTTCGCCCAAGGGGACGCTTCTTTCAAGAGAGTACCCCATACATGATTATGTGCTAACATGTCCCATAGGTGGACATGGGATCTTGGTATCATACTTGGAGGGATTTGGTTATTTCTTGAAGACAAGAAATATTCTAGCAGGGAGGACTGTAATGTCCCCACTTTGGGACATCATTACATTACAGAGGGTTATGGTGACCAGAGTAGCCAGTCAGAGATTATAGCGAGTACAGGAGTTATTGAGGGATATTTTGGGGTCCAGCTTGCATCGCTAATCCTATTTCATCATTATGATCCATTCCGAATGGATTGGCTTTGGTTCCGTTGCATTCCGACAATTTCCATGATTTTGAGTATTTTGAGCTATAAGTCAATTAAATTCACTGAAGAGGTCATTTTGGGAACAATACTTAGAGGAACCTCTCAGTGTAATAGCTCATTGAAATCGGGAGGAGAAACACTACAGGATAAGATGGTGAGAAGTGACTTTCAGTGGCCAGGGAAGCCACGAGGAGAGATAAGGCACTTTTCAGAGGTAAAAAGGTTAATTAATTAATAATTAAAAAAGAAAAGTCACTTTGGAGAGACAAGGGGATGAAGGAAGTATAAAGAAGAGGCAAGGGCCTCTATTCTCTCATTCATTAATGTATGTTTATCATTTTTGATATCTGGCTTCTAGCTAGAGATCCCATACCTTGGGGGTTTTGAGGGTTTTGACTTAACAAACCCTAGAGGATGATTCGGTGGTGAAAGATTCCACCTAGCTTGTCCCAAGCTTGGTCTCGAGGATGCAATACTCCCCCACACCATTCTAGTTCAGATCTATTCAGTGTAGGAGGGTTCTACACCAGCCACAGGCACAGGAAGAGAAGGAGGGCGCACCATTGGGGGTTTCCAGCAAGGGGGGTGCACCATTCTTTGAGGGAGGTTCGTTCCAAGGGATTGGAAGGGCTTCGGTAGATTCTAGCACCTGGGTTTCCATTGCAGGGTCTTGGCCATTAGATCTAGTGCATTCCAGAGGAGTTTTATGAGCCAGTTGATTTATTGGATGCATTGGACGAATTGGAGAGAAGGAGAGCATTTTGGAGATTCAGATCTATTCAGTTTGGAGGGGTTATACTTCAGATATGACCCTGAGACTTCACCCAATCATTTGCAGTGTCCCGATCTACCTTTCTAGCGAGTTTTAGGGCATTTGGAGGCCTCCTTCATCAGTGCCGAAATTGTAGGCTTTGACAGTTTCAGGAGGGCGCAGCTCCACTTGAGGATTCAACATTTGGAGGAGCATTCCTTGGTATTTCGGTTTGATATTGCAGGAGGGGACTCTACACATCCCGATCTACAGTTTGGCATATTCATTGGACTCCTTTGGAATCTTCTTCAACTAGGTTGAATTATCTAGGGTTTCAGACATCCATGGGGTCGCACCATTCCTTGGAGGGAGGCTAGATCCATGGCTTTGAGAGGGATCTTGGAGATTTGAGCACCTGGGTTGTTCTTGCCTTTACTCGATCTACTGTTTGGCATATTTACCAGAGTGATTGGACATCTTTGGAAGCAAGGCCGAATTGTCGAGGCTATTCAGTGATCCAGCAGGGCGTTGCATCTTCCAGCTTGGGGGTTGATACTTCATACCGCCCAGATATTTCTTGTATTGGTATTCATGGTGTATTCATCCTTTGGAGGCTTATAGTATATTCTTGGAGCATTTTGTAGCAGCTTCTATTGTCTTTATTGGAGCCATCTGTTGAGCATTCCAGATCGGCCTCTTCATTGTAGAAGGTTCTTCTTATTATGAATAAAATCAGATCTGAGGTGTTTTGGCTTGTCTATCATATTGTTGATCTTGCATATGGTTGAGGTATGTTCCATTACGATATCTTCTTATTTATTGTTGCAACACACATTAAACTCATCAACATAAACCCTAAGGCCGAAATCAAGAGGTCAACCTGCAAGTAAACACATACAAACAAGTAAATCAACAAAGTGTTTAACGAAATGCCACAACCAGTAAAAGTTAAAAAAGACACCCAAAAGTGTGATGTTCCTGGCATAATGGCTTGGGAACATTACAGGTGAGCCGTTGTGGTAGGCTTAGTGTCTTCCGCAGGGAAGTTGCTTGGAGGTTGTCAATTCTCTGGCACAGTGAAGAGAAGAGACTCCGGAGGGATCTGTATGGGTTCCTTCGGAGTGACTTCCTCCACATAAGCCATTGGAGGTGACCAGGCCATCCCTTCTCTGCGTGTTGTCTGAATTATCTGAGTTCAGGCTATGGAGAGCGCCCACTCTAGCCTCTGTTGCCGCTTTTGTCTTGCAGCCAGACTATACCAGGCAGGGCCGTGAAGGTAGGGACACAACGCGGCCTACCTCTCTCCTGTGGCATCGAGAAGGTAGCTCTAATGGAAAAATTACAAGAG
The DNA here is from genome assembly GCA_009831015.1 of Picea engelmannii. Taxonomy (NCBI): domain Eukaryota; kingdom Viridiplantae; phylum Streptophyta; class Pinopsida; order Pinales; family Pinaceae; genus Picea; species Picea engelmannii. Next base: position 15,554 of record ML817933.1, read on the forward strand.
GTCCTATAATGGCCGCACCAGAGCACTAAGTTGCTTACCTGGTGCAGGCGAAGGAGAAATGGAGAGGGTTGGTGCAATGCGGCATGATAACAAGGAGGTGTGACATGATAACTTCCATTATCATCCCCCAGGCATTAAATTTCCTTGTCGTCAGTCTGTTCGCGCGAGGGAGTCATCCCATGGCTCTTGGCTGGCAGTTAAGGCAGGCTCCCATATTTAATGGAGAGGGGATGGGATCCAGCCTGCCATATTTATGGCATGGCTTGGTCTGGTGCGACGTGGCCCTTGTGTGCTGCGTGTCACCCCATCCGAGGAAACTTATCATAATCATTGATAGTGAAGATAATCATTATTAACTATTGATAGTGAAGATAAACATTGTTGACTACTATAAGAAGTGTGGATTGATAGATCACCATTATTTAAGGAAAACCAGGTTTCACCATTATTTAAAGAAAACCACCTCACTTGAAATAACTTGTTGGTAGTCAGTAATGGTGCAAATTAGAAACAATTAGAAACCAATTAGAAACAATTTTAGGTCCTACTCTAGGATTAGAAGGCGGTTTCCCCAAGAGTGTGGTCATCACCAAGGTTACCTACATTGAAGTCATGTGTTTTCTCTTAACTTCTAACCTTAATTCATACATGAAACCACATACTATCCCAAGTTGAAATTCACTCTCTTGCAAAAAAAAATTGAGGCTCCTAACCATTTTATATTAGTTTATGTTTTTTCAAATTCATAATTACATATATAATCCAAAAATAACATTATAAATAAAGAAAAATGATTGCATCATCTTTAGAGATGAGTGAATTTTAAAGTATACCTAAACATCTAGGTTATATATCAACTTTTTGTTTATTTGTTCACTAATATATCATTTTTTTAATTATTATTAGGGGAATCACGCAGCCCGCATGAATGGTGCATAGGTTAGTCGAGGTGAGAATTGAACTTGAGACCTCCATTTAGAAATTTCCTTCCATATACATGACACTTGTCAATCGATCTACACCCCTGCTAGCTTAAATCTTTCAACTTTAAAATATATATAACTCTTTATTTAAATGAATTTAAGTGAATTATATTAATATATATCTAGTTTATATTTATTTACAATAAAATTATTTTGCAGATTTTTTTAATCAAATTATATATATATATATATATATATATATATACACTTTGCTTTATCATGCTAATGAGTCTCACTCAAAGAGAGTTGTTGTTGCTTTAGAGAGTTATAACCACCTAAATTTGGATAGGTTATAAAAGTGTTTTGGTTTAACACAAGCATTTTGGTTTAATACGGGTTTATTATGCGAATGCGTTTTACTCAAAGAGACTTGCTTGAGAAGGGTTTATTATGCGAATGAGTTTTACTCAAAGAGACTTGCTTGAGAGAGTTATAACCATTTAAAATTGGATAGGTTATAAAATCATTTTGGTTTAATATAAGGTTTGAGATGCTTTAAAATATATTAAAACTATTAAATTATGATTATTACTATAAAGATTCAAGATTCATTTTATATTAACAAGTGAAAATTTCAAAATAATGAAGGTAAGAATGCATATTTTATTATAACCTTTTATTTTGGAAATAAAGGTTTTCAAGAACCCAATTAAACATGTTGATAATTTACCCTATGTTATAACAAGTATAAGTATATGTTATAACAAGTATAAGTATGATTTTATATTAACAAGTGAAAATTTCAAAATAATGAAGGTAAGAATGCATATTTTATTATAACCCTTTAGTTTGGAAATAAAGGTTTTCAAGAACCCAATTAAACATGTTGATAATTTACCCTATGTTATAACAAGAATAAGTATGATTCGGAAATAAAAGTTTTTAAAAATCAAATTAATAAAAAAAGGTTTGAGATGCTTTAAAATATATTAAAGCTACTAAATTATGATTATTATTTAAAGATTTAAGATTCATTTTACATTAACAAGTAAAAATAATGAAGATAAGAATGCATATTTTATTATAACCCTTTATTATGCAAATTAGGTTTGGAAATAAAAAATTTCAAAAACCCAATTAAACAAGTTGATAATAAATTTGATTTGAAAAAAAAAAAAAAAATTAAATCAAATTAATAAAAAAAATTCAAATATTATATATATATATATATATATATATATATATATATATATATATATATATATATATATATATATATATTAAAAACTTTATTTATTTTTATCTCATATGCAAATGAAAATTCATCACACGATAAGCAGGAGACATGCCCCTTTGTATAGCATGAGCTTCATGGTCATGTAATGTCGGTGTCATATAAACGCACAATTCTTAAAACAATAAGGCAACGGAACAATGCTAAGTTTAACAAACAATTTTAAACCTACAATTCACCAATTAAATATGATATTATATTAATTATTTCACATATATCCTTAAAAATACGTATATAATACATATAAATTAATAATATGGGTTTATGTCAAATAATTACCCAATATGAATTGGGCATGCTGCGTTGAGTATGTAAATCCTTTTATGTTTGAGGTTGCTTGTGCATACTTGAGGTAACCTTTGTCCCTTGCATCCCTTATGAGCATGGCAAGATACATAGATCCTTTGGGTCTTGTGCACCCATAAAGCTCATTTCTATTTATAACATAATGGATATGCGGAAGGGGCTTTATCCATAAAGCTCATTTCTATTTATAACATAATGGATACGTGGAAGGGGCTTTATATTTTAAAGCACAAGACCTATTATATTAAGTTCACAAGGCCATAGGGTTTATAGACATTAAGCTTCACGAGTCTACGAGAGACCAAAAAACACATGAACATAAGCGGAACCCTTGTTCTTAGGCACAAATAAATAGGAAATAAGTTTAACTTAGGTTTCTATTTTGATATTTAAATATTTTGTTTAATGGTAAAAGTAACATATAACATGTTTCAGTTTAATTATATTTAAATTTTCCACGAATAATGTAATATTTAAACATAATTTAGGAACTCCATTTCAATATAACATGTAGTGTTTAGGAATTGAACCATCATAAAACAAATATTATTCGTTGACTACAATGACAATAAAAATATTATTGTCATCCACTAATAATGTAATATTTAAACATAATTTAGGAACTTTATTTCAATATAACATGTAGTGTTTAGGAATTGAACCATCATAAAACAAAAATATTATTGGTCGACTATAATGACAATAAAAATATAAAAATATTATTAGTTGATTATAATGATATTGGGGTTAACAATATTTTTACAACATTTATTTCCATTAAATTTATTAATTAATGACAATACAAATATTATTAGTTGATTATAATGACATTGGGGTTAACCATATTTTTACAACATTTATTTTCCTTAGATTTATTAATTTAATTTTTTTATGTAATTGAATTGTAATTTATTTCTAATTAAATATTATAGATTAATCATAAAATATTATAGATTAATTATAAGTTATTTAGTCAAAATATATTAAAAACACTTAAAAGTCTAATTTTTAAAATTTACTACATTATCTTATTTTATTAATCGGTTTATAAATATTATTAAATTTAGTAAAAAAAATATTTTTTAAAATTTGTATTGGTTTAAAAATCAATCTTATTTTATTAATCGGTTTATAAATATTATTAAATTTAGTAAAAAAATTATTTTTTAAAATTTGTATTGGTTTAAAAATCAAGTTGTTCCATTTTGCTTTAAAAGCTCTTACCTTCAAATTTTATATATATATATATATATATATATATATATATATATATAATGTGGGACTTTTAGGGTGAACTCTTGTGGAGTTAGTAATTACTAGTTATATTCAAGGTCTTTGACTCAAACAAATTTTGCATTATTTTATTTTTTGAGATGATATGATGGATTTGTGGATAAATTGTTGTTTTTGGCTTATATGAATTGGAAATGTCATTAAAATATCTTTCTACACAAGATTTACTGTATTTTGAGTATTTTTTTCTAATTGTCAAGTTTTTTTGAGCCATAAACTAATCAAGTCTTTATCGACTCTGAATTTGATAACATTGATTTTAAGCTATAAACACCAATCAGAATCTTTGGTAACCCCTTCAAATTATATATATATATATATAT
>ML817933.1:19805-41194 GCA_009831015.1 Picea engelmannii
GAGATTTTATATTAATAAAAGCTATAGCAAATCTCACTGCTAAGTTACATCAAAGTTTAGAATCAAAATTTTCAACAAAATCCAAAATGGAAACACTAACTTCCTGCATATAACTACACCTATCTAGTTTCTTAAGTATTACATCCCAGTTTTTCGTAGAAGTATAGATATGATAAAAAGTCCTAAAATCCTAATAACTTTGCAAAACATTTAACTTAACAAAGGCATGGTGGTTGGTAGCTTCATCCATTGTTGCACTCATAGGATATGAATCTGGTTTGACAATTTCCATGTCATCTGCTAATTGATGCATTGTTTCCTCTTCCCCCAGTCCTTCACAATTATAGTTTATTGATTACACCTGGTTGGAGGCTCCAGAATGATCACCCTTGCTCAAGTTTATTACCATGTTTTTTAGCATATTGCATTCTCCCTCCAAGACTGCTATTTGATGCTTTAGTTGGACCAAAATACCTATAATTGTTGCACTTTGAGTGGTAACCTTATGATCAATTTCATGTATTGTTGTAGTAACAATAAAAGTTGAAGTTTTATTCCCCTGAATAGACTCCTCATGAATCCTTAAAGCTCGCCTTATCTCTTGCAACTTGCGGTAGTCCATTAAATATTTGAAACCGTCCAAATTCCTGAATAGAGTTGGAGGTTGAGGACTATCTCTAGTCCCAAGCCTACAACTTCCTGAAAAAAACCTTAAAGTCCAGAGATGATTTAGACAAGGCACTAAATTGTTCGAGCCCTCACACACCTAAGATGAATTCATAAGGTCTAACAAAGGGTACACAGAGACTTGAGAAGGGTCATTAGTGCCTAATATCAAAATAAAACAAATACAACCCAAATCCCCATAACAAAGAAGGAACATAGGAATCTTCTTCCCCTCCCAATTGGCCCCAAAACTGCTCAATCGAAAAAAAGAGGTAACATGACAGACATCCAATGAAACGAGAGAAGAGGCCACTTCCAACAAAGAAAATGAACAGCTCCAAGAAAAAGCAACAAAAATACGAACCCTATTTCTTGAAGAACAATTATCCATTACTTTACATTCTAAACAAGAGATAACTCGAGGGGGAAAGTTCCATTTGAGAAATAAGAACAAAGACACCGATCAAACCAAAATTGTTGCACTAACTCGTCTGACGCATAACCCTGAAACCCACCATCTCCACTTGTAAATGTGAATTCAAAGCGCCATTGTCCCACCAGGCCGAGGGGATGGGGAATTATCATCCAACGTTTCAAATACGTGCAAGACTGAATATAGAAACATGTGATAAGGTGACTTAAGTTGTATCTCATTACTTGTCCTACTATCAACAAGGTTGCCTTATAGTATGCCATGTGACTCCATAAATGCTTGAAACATGCCTTACCATTGCAAATCATGGGATGGGTTGGTTATAAACCATACCATTGATAACAATGTCCCCCATTTTCATACTTGTGGTTTGTTTTGCGAGACCATCTACTAGACAATTATGCCCCCCTTAACACATGATACAACTTGACGGAGGGAATTTTATTTGATTCTTCTCCTTTTCGATCTATCACTAACACTAGTGAATAATTGACTAGAATAGAGTTCCATTTGATTTATCGTCACTTTTGAATCCCCTATCACAATCAGGGTTTGGATGAGAGAGTTGTCAACGATCTTCAGATCTTGTAGTAGAGCATAGGCTTCTGCAAGATTGTTAGTAAAAATACCAATGATCTGTATTTTGTTGAGAATGAAATGAAGGCAAAGATATAACAAGAAAATACACAAAGATATTGCAAGAAACATAGAGCTACAGTAATACACAATTTCTATTAATGAACGAAATGTACATGAATAGTAAAAATATGCAGAGTGAAATGAACTCGCTAGAATGGTGGTAGCTTATCTCTGAGAAGAGATGTGACGATTATGCTCATTCACAAGAAGATGTTTACAATGAGGCCCCAAAGACCTTTTTAACATAAAACATTAATTAGAAAACTCTAAACATCAAAAACCCTAACCCCAGAAGATGGAACACCAAAAGGTTTGTGGGCCCTGATGGGGGTAGTTGATATGTCAACTTCCCGAGGGTGTAACTTTTGCATACGATCTTCGTTTGGGGTGCACAATAGCTCGTTGGAAAGGTATAGCCGAGAAGTAAACATTTAGATCAGGCCCATGCCAAAGAATTTCGTTACACCTGGGCCATGCAACGTCCAAAAAACATGTTTTAAGGCCTCAAAACGACCCCGAAAATTCAGGACTTGAAAAATCGTAGAAAAACCACCAAGGTGGAAAACTATGTTTTGAGTAGTGGAATAGGTGGGTGGCCACTGATATCCATCTGGATCATTCCTCCCCCCTTAGGAAGAAATGATCCCCACTGTGTCAAGTTCTTGTGGCAGATGGGGAAGCTTTTGCTGAATCTGAACCTTGGTGATCCACTTTCCTCGTTGGAGAAGTTGTCCTGCTTGTACTTGGCGTTAACTTGTTGAAGGATGTCATGAACCTGTTGTTGGAGGGGTTGGATCCGTTCAACCAATATAGATGCATGGTCTGAATTGGTCTGAATGTGGGAGGACTTTATCGGTGAAGATGCAACATGAAGAGTTATACCAATAAGGGCTAATGGTTGGAACCCCAAGCACGCCTGAAAAAGAGTTGTGGTCAATAGAGCTATGAATGGATTTGTTATAGCTTGGCTTTGACTGGGAAGTGCAGAGGCACCCCCATAAGTGAAGCAATAATAAATTTGTGCTCTTCTACAATCTTGTCAACCTGCGTCTGCTAGATAGAAAGGTCTTGGGTCGAGGCTTCAGTGGTCGTAGTGTCCTTCTGTTCACCTTCTGACCGGATCGTGAAGAGGATAAATTTTGTGGTATGAGAGACTACTTTGCAACACTGTTTTGTCGATATAGTAGTCGGAACTACCTCTGGTGCCTTGTAGAGCTAACCCCCCAGAGTAACAATGACACTATGAGGTCGAGACTCATAAACAACATGATGCTTCCACATATATGGTTGGCCTAACAGAACATCACAGACTTCTAGTGGGGAAACATCATAAAATACTTCATCCTTGAATGGCTTGATGCCGTAGGGCATGAAGCACTGTTGGTTGACACAAAGATATTGACCCTGGTGAAGCCACCCGATGTTGTATGGTTGTGGGTGTGATGTTGTCGAAAAATTCAATTGCTTGATCACCTTTGTTGAGATGAGGTTCTTTTGGCTTCCATTATCAATAATGAAATGCAATGGGGTCCCCTTCACCCACATCTATGAATGGAAGAGGCGTTCCCCCTCCTCAGGCTCCTCTAGTTCTTCTGGTTGGATTGTTTTGGTCGCAATGGTAGCAGTGGGTTATGCATCAATGATATGTTTCCTTTTATTGTTTTTTGAATCAAATTCTGAGTAAGGGCTCGAATATTTTTCTTTGATCTCGACTAGGAATAACTGTTTCAAGTGACATTCATCGGTGTTGTGCCAAGGGATTTTGTGGAAGTCGCACCACTTTCCAGTGTCATTCTTCGTCTTCCCATTACCCTTCTTTTCCTGTGGCTTGGACTGGTTGTCCTGAGGTTGATTTTTCCGTGAGTTAGGGTTACCTTTATCATACTTCAGTTGTTGTGGATTTGCAAACCCAAACTCTCGCCTGTTCCGTTGCTTAAATTTCTGCTTGATTTTGACAACATATTGATAAGCGACTCCCAATGACAAGATGTCTAGAAACTCCACTTATGTTTGGATGTACCTGTGTAGAGACCCACTGTATTTTAGAACTAGATGTCGCTCGAAGTATTCGATACCCATCTTGGTGCGCAAGGTATGGAAGGTATTTGTGATCTCTGACACTGTTTGGCCCCTCTGTTGATGCAATGTGGTCCATTTCATGTGTTGGTCGTCATAGTTTCCAACATGGTAATATTATTCCTTGATGGCATCCATAAAAGAGTCTCAAATGGGTTCAACCCCAAATATTCTAGAGTCCTCAGTGGAGTTTTGCTCACAACAAGTCTCCCATCAATCTTTGACATGGGGGACAACCTTCAGGAGTGCAAAGGTGATCTTTTCCCTATTGGAAAAACCGTGAACAAATAATAACCTTCTAGCATATTTAACCACTTTTCCAAAGCATATGCATCTATTTGAATTTCAAATACGGGAATATCAAAATTAACTTGTACCTTGAAAGGGGCGACGGCTCCAAAGTGGCTACTTGATGAAGACGTGTATGATATTTTTGACAGTCGTCGAAGGATTTGGGAAAAATTTTCCATCATTTTGTCCCTCTGTCACTTGAGGGATTCCTCGAGCAATAAATGAACAGAATCTCATGTTCTCTCGTCTCTATTTTCTTCTTCCATGGGAGGTCGCTTGCGTTGGCGAGAGCGGTTGTCCTCAAGAGAAACTAGCTCGAGACCCAACTCTATATACCCTGACTTTGTCGGGGACATGCACTAAGAAACGAAAAGGAGCAACTTGCTCTGATACCACTGATTCGGCTTTTGCTGAAAACGAAATGAAGGCAAAGATCAAGGAAATGCACAGAGAATTGCAATAAACACAAAACTACAATGATACACAATTTCTATTAATGAACAAAATGTATAGGAATTGTAAAAAAATGCAGAGCAAAATGAACTCGCTAGAATGGTGGTAGTTTATCTCTAAGAAGAGATGTGACAACACACTCATTCACAAGAATATGTTTACAATGAGGCTCCAAAGGCCTTTCTAACATAAATCGTTAATGAGAAATCCCTAAACATCCAAAACCCTAACCCCAGAAGATGAAAGACCAGAAGGTTTGTGGGCCCTAATGGGAGTAGTCGATATGTCAACTTCTCGAGGGCGTAACTTGTGCATACGATCTCCATTTGGGGTGCATGATAGCTCATTGGAAAGGTCTAGCCAAGAAGTACACATTTCGATCGGGCTTGCTAAAGCCTTTAGACATCACTAAGGCCTCACAACGTCAAAAAAATGTTGTTTAGGGCCTCAAAATGGCCCCGAAAGTTCAAGACCCGAAAAACCGTAGAAAAAACGCCAAGCTAGAAAACCATGTTTTGAGCTAGTAGAATAGGTGGGTGGCCACTAATATCCATCTAGATCAACCAAGTGCCCAAGCATAGGATGTTTCAATTGTCCCTCCAAGGCTCACGATAACCCCTCCCAGATCTGCCACTCCAACCCTTCAAATTTTATATATATAAATAGATTGCCCCTATTCACTCCTATCAATGATATATCTTCTTTGAAATTGATGTTCATTATTCACTTGTCATTATTATAGAAAAAAAAATTAAAACACATTTAATTGACAAAACTAATTTTTTAATCCAGTAGTAGATAACTAAACATGGTATAATTTAAATGTTTATTATGTGATAAAATAAATTAAAATATAATATATAGTAACAAACTATTTCAATATTGTACTTCTATCCTAGAAAAACACATAAACATAGGATGTCTTTCACATTTTTTCAATGGATAAGAAATAATAAGACATGAATATATTTTTAAGGGAACCTATAAAAGATAAGAGACACTTTTTTATCAAAGTTCAAATACAATTTAAAAATTCATGTTTTAATATAAAAAAACAAAAAATAATGAGAAAAGAGATACTTTCTTTTATCACTTCAACAAAAATTAATTCCAGATAGTAAATAAGAAGAAAAAACCAAACTAATTAAGGAAGGAAAAACCATCAAAGAAAATCATTAAATATCAAAATCGAGTTCTTATCAACCAGAGCAACGAAAAACATTAAGGAGCGAAGCATGTTTCATGGCGGAACCTATTTTTCAAATTCTCACTAGGCGGGATACACGGGAGGAGCTCATTCCATGGTTTCGACACTGTTTTGTTTTAGAAGGGTTCTAGATAACTTGGTAATTGGTATGGAGGGCGGGTTTTTCGTATCTTTAGTTTAGATTTTCCCCCAGCTACCTTGGTGTTTAGTGTTTTTGCTATGTCCTTTCTTCCTTATTAGCCTTCTGGTTTTTCCTAGTGCTTCCAGGACTGACAAGCATACATAAATGCTTTTAATGCTTTTGTAAGTATGTCTTGTCGAAGCCTCTCTACTGTCTTTCTCTGGATTACCACCATCTTGGAGCGCCACATCATATCTTGATCGATGGTTAATATTGTCTCTTTGTGGGGCCTTTAAGGTTTGAAGTATAGTTCGTTATGGAAGCTGAGGTCAACTATCCCTCGGGAGGCGAAGTAGGAGATCCTTGGGATCGTCCGAGCTTTATCTCAATGGTTGATGCCTTATGCAATAATCATGTTAATAACTCCATGTTTAATGCTTCACCAAATGCTCCATCAACCTTACAGTCGACGTCTTATCCTTCTTCCACCACTATACCAAAGCATTCCACTCTACCTGATACAACTTACGCACAGGTTCACAAGGAAACACTGAGGTTTTATGGTATCTCTTCGAGGGACGAGAGAGAATATGACCTAGACAACAAGGATAGTACGTTCGATACTATTCCAAAAATAGCATTTGTGTCTTTGGGAAAGAATTCAAACTAGTTTAAGATTTTCTCGGAGGAACTTGGAAGTGGTGTTGTGGGGAAGAAACACTCATTGAAGTTACCTCCAAGAGTGTGGAAGCCAAAAAATTCCAAGCACACAATGGTCCTGGGGATGGATATTGGGCTTGAAGAGTCGTGCTCTCTCACCTTATGCGCGTTGGTAGGTAGACTTTCTTATCGCCATTTCTGTAAAAGCTTGGTATTGGAGTGGATGAAGGACACCTGGGAACCCATTCTGGGTTATTCATTGGTGCTCCTTCATTTACCGAGGGGATGGTTTTTTTTTTTTTTCAAATCTCCAGAAGACTCATCAAGGATTCTAGAGATTTTCTGGGTATTTGAAGGCGGAAGCCTTATGTTAAAGCGCTAGAGGTTAAAATTTGATCCGACAACTGGATATTTCAATTTTCGACATCTTTGGGTTTTACTACCTGGGTTGCCTTTACAGTTGTGGAACAAAAAATCCATGTAGGCTATAGGAAATACTTTGGGTCTCTTCATTAATATGGACGAGGAGGCACTTCTTTCTAGCGACCATCGAATGACAAAGATTCTTGTGGAAGTTGATGTGCATGGGGGTCTGTTGGATAATATTGATATAGAATGGCGAGGCATGACTATCTTGGGGTACCGTTCTGTTGCACCCGGTGCAGACAGATTGGTCACCTCAAAAAACACTGTCGGCTACCATTTGGTGTACACACTGATGAGCCACTCATGGAGGATACTGCTACTAATGGATACCCAACGGAGGTGGAAACACTGGAAAAGGGCTACTATTCGAGTACGGGGGCGTTGGATGGCGCCTCAACTATGCTTACAACCTTTGTGGGTAAGTTGCGACATTACGTCCCTACTCTGTATTGTTCTTTGTCTGCGTGGGAAAGAAATCATCTAGATACTGTTTTTTCTGAGGTTATCAATGAAAATGGGGTAATGCACCATTCTGAGGCTCGGGTTAGTGAGTCGAAGGCACACTTATCACACTCAGAAACGACCTTGTCACTTTTGGCTCATATTGAAGAGAGCCAGAATCATCCTACACCTATTGTTTCTCCGTCTCATCCTACCATTGTCCAAGTTGAACCCATGTTGTCGGAAGACTTGCCCCTTCTCCCGGGTTATGGAGAACCTGAAGTTAGTACCCACTCCTTGGACATAATACTTTCTGACTTAGTCTCGACCTATAGGGAGGTAAACAACCCTGTTCCCATCCCGACTTTTTTAAGGAAAACAAAAGTGGATTCTAGGGAACCTAACTCTTTGGAACCTGATCCTTGTGCTGCGGAGGCGACGACCGACAAAAAACTAGCTTGGTCTAGGGGTTTGGGGCTCGACTGTCCCCTGTAAATACCAGAAGTACTCGTAAACGAGCGGGGATAGATTCTTTGACACCTTCTTCCTCTTCTCTTTCTACTATCGACCAGGGGGCACTTAGAGGCATCAAAGCCCTTGCAAGGGCCAAGTCACAATCATTCTTTCACTAAATATAAGAGGGGTAGGAGGGCCCCTAAAAATGGCCACTATGCGGAGACTACTTTCAAAGACTACACCCGATATAATTTTTCTTCAAGAGACACTTACTACTGATGTGAGGGCTTGGGATTTTATGTTTGCACTAAAACCAAACTAGATGTCATGTGTCGTTAGTTCAGTCGGAAATTCGGGGGGCCTGCTGGCATCTTGGGACCCTCGTTTTTTTGTTTTCTCTATGGTTCTTACCTGCGGCGACATTCTCTTGACAGGTTCCAATGTTGTTGATAAGAGGAGTTTGACTCTTCTAAATGTTTATGGTCCATGCAAGGAACGAAAGACTTTCTGGAGAAAACTTACAGATAGAGGACTTTTAGCTTTCAAAGACTTAATCCTGGCGAGAGATTTAAACTTTACACTAAACATCGATGAGATCTGGGGCACAACTGTTGTGATGGATCCATTGGCTCCTGTTTTTAAAGATCGTTTTGATGATTCTCCACTAGTGGATGTGGCACCGGCTCAGCTGGTTCCGACATGGCGCAACGATAGGATTGGGGAATCAAGTATTTCTAAAAGGCTCACAGATTTTATATGAATAAAGATATGATTGGCCTAGAGCTACGATATAGATCGTGGGTGGAACCTACCTATATTTCTGACCATGCTCCTATATTACTGCAACTTGATCTCGGCATTCCGAAGACTAGGCATTCCTTTAAATTCAATCCAGTCTGGTTAAGAGATGAAACCTTTGTTGATTTAACTAGAGAGGTCTGGATGGATCAAAGATTTGAATTAATTGCAGGATCTCAAAGAAGATTGGTTGAGAAACTTTCGCTCCTTAAAAATAGGGTAAAAACTTGGTCAAAGGCTAAATTAAAAATGGAACAGGAATTTTTAACAATTTTGGAAATATAATTGGAGAATTTTTATAGACAGAAAAACACTGGAATTACAAATGAGGTTATAGAGCAACATGGCAGGCAGATGGAGGCAGATCGTAACAAACTATTATTGGAGGAAGAAGAGAGTTGGAGGCATAAAAGAAGGGCAATCTGGATAAAGAGCAGCGACAAAAACACTAAGTTTTTTCATAACTTTGCAAGTTATAGGAGAAACAAGAAATATCTGTGGGAAATTAGGGATGAGGTTGGTAATGTTCACACCGGTCAGGAAGCCATTAAAAAATAAGTTGTATCCTATTTCCATACTTTTTTTTAAAGATCAGGGGCAGACAAATATACGGGATCAGTTGACGGCTATCAGTTTGTATCTAAGGATTGTACAGGAAGAAGAAGTTTCTATGTTAGAGCGGGTTGTTACTATGGAGGAGATATTGGAGGTTTTAAAAGGATTTTCCAAAGACAAGAGTCTCGACCCCGATGGGTGGACAATTGAATTCTTCCTTTTCTTCTTTGATTTGGTTGGTCCTGACTTACTAGCGATGGTTGAGGAAACTAGAATTCGAGGTGAAGTCATTAGACCGATTAACTCTACCTTCCTTGATTTAATTGCAAAATCTAATCGACCTTCATCCTTCTCTGATTTTCGTCCTATTATCTTATGTAACCTCTGTTATAAGATTGTCACAAAGATAATTGCGCGATGGATCAGACCATTTCTCTCTAGGGCTTTGTTCGAGGAGCAGTTGGGTTTCCTCAAGGGCCACCAAATTTTGGACGCAATTGGTACAACACAAGAGTGCCTTCATAGCATCAAAACAAAGAAAATCCAGGCAATTCTATTGAAATTGGATCTAAAAAAGGCATATGACTGCACGAATTGGGATTATCTAAGACTGTTGCTATTACATTGTGGTTTTGGGCATCTTATGTCCAAATGGATCATGGGTTGTGTGTCTTCGGCATCATTTTCCATCCTGATCAATGGAGAAGCTAAAAAGTTCATAAATAGTGGGAGAGGAATACGCCAGGGGTGTCCATTGTCCCCACTCTTATTTATTCTTGTGATGGAGGGGTTGAGCCTATCTCTAAAAAAGAGTCGCATGGAAGGGAATTTGACGAGCATTAAAGTCTCTCGTTTGATAAGAATCATCCATCTTCTTTTTGTGGATGATGTGATAATAATGTCCAAAGTGGATGTCATTGAATGGCGGGAGATTCATTCACTATTATTCACTTTTTGTGGTTCTAGTGGTCTGGAGATTAACACAAACAAATCCACATTCCATCATTATGGAGTTCAACAGGCCTTTCTAGATCAATTGAATGATTTGTATCATTTTGGTAGTACAAGTCTGTCTGAGGGATTTAAATACTTGGGATATTTTTTAAAGTTGGATAGTTATAAGGTAGCAAATTGGCATTGGTTGTTGATGAAATATTAACACAGAATTTGTCACTAGTGTAATCGTTTCTTATCTCTGGGAAGTAGAGTCGTATTGATTAAAGTTGTTCTCGAAAGTCAACCAGTTTATTGGTTGGCTTTAGCTCACATACCTGCTACTGTCTTGAATAGGATCTGTAAGATGACCTTTTCCTACCTATGGTCGGGTGCAAAAAATACCTCTACCTTTCACTTACGCAATTGGGAATTATTAGCTAGGCCAAAAAAGTACGGTGGATGGTGGATTAGGAATATGTACTGCTTCTTGAGAGCCTTAGCAGCAAAATCACTTTGGCACGGTTTGATGCATCTGGGGATCTGGCAACGAGTATTGAAAGATAAGCATTTTCCTCATACTTCAGTGATAATGTGGTTGCGCTCAGCGGACCCGTCGATTCTTTCTGGCTCACAAACATGGAAGAATTTAATTAATTCTTTACCTCTATTGGTATACTGGCTAGCCTGGAAACCCGGATCGAGAGTTTCTATCGTCACATGAAAGGATGTGCTTCTGGGAATGGACAAGGGATCCTTTCTTTCGACTGAGTTGATTAATCATTTAAATGAACACCAGGTACTCTATCTTTATCAGGCTAGAAGTGCTCTGGATTTGGGTACTTTTTACACTAATTGGCTTACCTGCGTAGAATTGGGATTAGAGTGTGAACTTGTTGATGAATGGGAGAGATATAGAAAGCGGTTGATCGATGCGGGCATAGCACTTTCTGAAGCTTAGGATGAATTAAAGTGGACAGGTGGGGATTGTACTGGTATCTTATCTACAAGAAATGTTTATAATGCTCTAGCAGTTGAAATATGGCAGAATAACATGGGTGGTTGGCGAAGGAGAATATGGAATTGGGATTGCCCTCAGAAGATTAAATTATTCTCGTGGCTCCTTATTGAAGACAAGTTACTCACATGGAATAATCTAATCAAGCGCGGGTGGCAAGGTCCGAGACTATGTCTTCTATGCAGAGGTAATGGAGAATCGGGTTTTCATCTTTTTTTCCAATGCCCTTTCACTTGTTCTGTTTGGCAAAAAAATTTAAATTTTTATAAGTTGGGTTGTGGGTGGGTGGACGGGAGCCACAGTTTTAGAATGTTTCGACCTTTGGTTTAGAAGGAATTTTAGTCACCCTTCAATACCAACGTTTATTTGTTGGTACATATGGATTGAAAGGAACTTGGCCATTTTTGAATCAAAACCTCCATCTTTGGAAAATGTTTGCTATCAAACAATTGCTGCAATGACTCGTCATTCTCCCCAGAAAAGTCAGATTTATAATAGATGCTTTGCCCATAGTTTTCCAACTCATAGGATCCTAGCTTGGTTTGATGGGACTGCGCAGAGAAACAGAGAACAAAGTGGTGTCGGGGGAGTTATTAAACTTAATGATCAAACTGTTTATAAGATGCTTCTAAACTGTGGCCATCTGCTACTGCATCATCAAACCCCTCAAACTCCTCTTTCTGAAGTGCTCTCCTCAATACCAATGAAGCATCAATGAAGTTGTAGGTGGCCCCACCATCTATCAGGGCAATTTCCTGCTGTCAAGATGTTGTCGTCCTTATACACACTTGCAAACGTGGACTAATTATCGATCCACTTAGTGTCTCCTCGGAGACACAATGTCCAAGTTCAAGCCCACTGTCACCTCGACTTGAACTTCTTTCGTCTAGGCTTACTCCTAGGGAAGCCAAGGGGGGTAGACCCTAGTTACTATGTGAGTTAAAAGATTATGTTTAGGAGTTAATTTTAATTTGTTAAAGGTTTAGGGGATCTAGCCTATATGAGAGTCAACAATGCAAAGTGCAAGTCTTTCAATGCAAAGTCAAGCCTTTCCCTAAGACAACTAAGACTAGTGCCTAAGGTTGGGCAAAGGGGTCAACTAAAGTTATAAAAGGTTAGAAAGAAAGACTTTACAAAGTTTACAACTAGATACAAAGGAATTACCTTACAAAACAATTGAATTAGATAAAAGTAAATGAAACAAATATCTATACAAAGAATACAAAGAATGTTAAAGATACAACGACAATATACAACTATCAACAAATGAAATAGGGAAGTACTAACTAAACTAACTTGATATGTTTGTGCAGGGAAAAGAAAGATGACATCAAGGAATGATCGCCACAACACAACAAGCCAACACACCTAAACATTGAAGTGCCTCCACTAGATGCACAACTTCAAGGGGTTGTCCTCAATGGCATTCAACATAGCTACAAACCCAAATAAGAAGTGCCTCCACAAGATGCGCAACTTCAAGGGGTGATCAAAGATAGATGCAAGATCAAATAGAGAGCCTTCAATGGGAAAGTGCGCAACTACTAGTTAATTATCCACAATGCTCAATAAAATCGCATGTAAAGTAACTCAAAGTGAAATGCTTGCTGAAATTATAGAGCATAAACCATAAACAAATTATGAAATTAATCCAAGGTCGAATTAGATAAGTTTTAGGATATTAAGTTGATTAAGTGAAAGTGTGAATCCTAAAACTATGTGACTTCCCTAGAACTCTCCCTGCTTATACCAAAAATATTGTTGGGTGTGTTATCCATCAAAGTTGCACTAGGATGGACTTCCAGTGAGCCGCCAAAGTTTGAACATTATTGTTCAAAGTTGAGAGTTCAGAAGTTCAGCCGGTCGTAAAGACCACCATTTTCTTTTACATTTCCATAAAAAATTATAATAAGAGATGTTGCATGATGAACTTGTAAAAAGTCTTAGCCACCTTAAGTCCTAAGTGCGAGTTATACTCTGGAGTGTGTTTTTTACTTACTAATTATATTTTTCCGTTTTCAGACAATTTATAATTTATGAGTTTTTTCACTCAATCCCTCCAGAGTTAGAGTATATGCCCATGGTTAGGCTTGAGCATGGATCTAAGCCTAGTGTCTAATGTATATTACCATGCTAAACATTCTCTTAGAGTCTTATGGAAATGTACTAAGTCCCCCTTAGGATTTTTTAATTTTTTCAGTTAATTAAAAAATTGTCAGAATTCGACAATTTTTAATTAAAAAATAAGGATGTATTAAAAAAGTGGTACTAGGGGACTTAATATGCCATGGGAATGCTTATTTTTGGACCTAGAGCACCCATATTACTTAAGTACCCACTTAGTTGAGCAAAAATAGTGATTTTAATCACTTAAAAGTCATTTTTGCTCACAAAACCCAAAAAAGTAAAATAAAATCATAAAAAATCAGCGAGGGCACAAATTAAGGAAACATGTGGGGACATGTTTGAGACGAAATTAAAGCCTAAAGGTCAAGGTGGCAGTCATATGATGATATGTGATGGGTCAAAGACATGGTTTATGGCATGTGTAGTGGTTTATGAGCATGTGCTCAAAAGGAGGTGCACACCTCTCCCTTGAGGTGGCACACTCTCCAAGGGAGATCACCTCCCAAATCTTTGACTCACCCAAGTGGTTGCAATGTGGCAATATGATAAACATTTGGTGTAGGGAGAGAGTCACAACTCACCTTTCCTCCTCCTCCACTTGCCCTCATCTAAGATACACGCCCCTCACACTTGGCATGCACATCCCTCTTGGGATCTCCACCCAAATGTGTATAAAGCAAGGCATTCTCTCCCATTGTGAGTTAGTTTGGAGCTTGGGAAAAATTGCTTGTTGTAATATTGCTATTTGTAATACTCTTTCTCATATTGGAATAAAATAAAGACTTTGGAGGTCAAATTGGTGGATTGGCTAAGTGTGTGGATGCTTGTAATCATGAGGTGATGTTGTTTCATTGTTTTTGTTGTTATATGGTTGTTTAAATTGGATTTGTAGAAGCACTATTGCTTACTTGGAAATGAATGCTAAACTTGCTTGATTAGTAATCATTTTGCTTATCTATTAGCGAGATTCTCAATGCATCTTTCGTTTTGTTTAACTAACTTTGTCTTGAAGTCTCTCTTGTAGGTTGCACCTCTTTTTTCTAACCCTCTATTTTGCAAGGATTTGAAGTGATTGATGTTATATTTGGAGATTAGGATGATCTAGGTTGATGCTTCTATTCTTTCAAGATATTTGAAGGAGATCCCTCCACATTTCACCAAAGAAGGACCCCATATCCCAAAGACATTCCAAGCACAAGCTTACTTTCTCCTCCTCTCTCCTTAATTTCTAAAAAGTCTAAAAATATTTGGTTACTTTCTTGCATGTCATCTAAAGATTAATTTGAAAAGTTCAAATCTTATTATCTAATGTTGCATGCATGAGTCTTAGATCCAGTTTAAATTATTTCTTAATCAAATGGTAGATCTAAGTAGTTTTGTGGCAATTTTCCATAAATTTATTCAAAATTTTAAGGTAGAAAGTTGCTCTAAGTTTGCATTTGTAGATCTAGTTATTTAGGAGTTTTAGCTTTCTGTTTTAGGATGGCAAACAGAAAAATCTAAAAGAGCCTAGCTTAGTTTCATTTAAAGCTTCAAAAAGTCCTTAAAAAATTGCATTTTTCATAAGAAAAGTTTTCAAAAAAAATTTGTTAAGTATTTTCCTTTCATGTTAGTTGCTTAAAGAGTTTGCCATCATTTTCTAATCTTTCTCTTTACTGGTTTTTAGCAGGCCCATCATAAAACAAGGGGAACCTTTGGCAAAATCGAAGCTAAAGAGAAGGAAACCTAGCCTAAGTTGGAATCCTTGAAGATCAAGACCTTCAAAGAACCCTTTGTAATCATTTTCTTTAGTTTTGATCCATATCCTAAGGATCCAAAAGTCCTAAAAAGAAAAAAAAAGAACTTAGTTTCTCAGTTGTAATAACATATAATAAAAGTGGGCCTCATAGTGCCTAGTTTTGTCTCCTCCTTAAAGGAGGTTGGTGGTGTGTTATTTCTTGTGATTTCTTGCATTTGTTTCTCTCATACAAACGAAAGGAAACAGTTAATCTAGCTTAACCACAACACTTGGATTAGATTTCTTTTTGCAAAATAGAACACTAATTGCTAGATTAGTTTTACTTACTGCAGTTTTCAATTTGGCAAATAAACCATCCCCTTAGCTCCTCGAAAGAGGCCTGGTCAATGTGGATTAATAATTAGTTTCACATTTCATTTCAATACTTTATTTCCAGTTAAAAATAAACAAATTCCTCTTAGCTCTCAGTGCGGTTCCTGACCCTTCCAGTTGCGAGCTAGTCTCGATCTATTGGAAGCAAGTTTCATACACGCTGTGCTGGTCAGTGGTTGATACTTTAATTAGGACAATCTCTAAAGTAGTTAGCTTAATGTGCGGAAAAACGCCTTGAAGTGACCTGCGAAGTAAGGCGGGCCCTCTTGGGACCTGGCTTCCCACCCATTTTGGACATCCAACACTTTGAGTGAGTTTTACTGGTGAGACCATTGGGTTTCGCTGAAGCTCTCCGCAAATTTCCAAACAAAGAGCTAACCTCTAAGGAGGCCCAAACCATTTTACTAATTCAACATCAATTTACCTTAATAAAACACATGAGCTACATTGCCCACAATTCACTTTAAGGCATTGGTCTCAATTTTCACACTCAACAAAGCCACAAGCTTCTTTTTTACATATTGGATATCGTCTTTAAAGCAGTTTTAATTTCACTTGCATATAACAAACGTACCTGAGTATCATTTTTGTGCAAGTGTATGCTTGATGTTATATCGTGGATGAATGATTTGTTTATGTGTATTTCAATTCATGGTTGATTGTTGAATAAAAGTAATAAACTCCTAGATTTATATTTTGTACTTAGCTTAGATCAAGCCATAGTATTTTAGTTAGGGACTACCCCCCTTGGCTTTGCTAGGATTTGGCCTAGACGGAGGAGTTGAGGATTAGGTGACAGCACCTTAACTCTCACTTGCCCCCAAGGACACACCGAGTGGATTGAAGATTTCTTCCACGTCTCCCAGGTGTGTATAAGGCAACAACAGGGTGCTCAATAAGTGAAGCAAACAAGGCCACACCCTAGCTCCACAGGCCAATCCAAGGAACAAAAGTACTAGAACAAGGGGGACACCTAGTGCCGTGAGACCATCCCTGATCTAGCACCCCAAGTCTTTTCTTTAAGTCTCTTTTTTGATAGCAAAGTTGGACAGTTAGAGGTGCTCTAATTAAACTAGATTGATTGAATACATATGGATCTAAGGTAAATTGAACTTAGAATTAGTTAAGTTATGTTGAGTGCTTGCAATGTAAAGTGCTTGAAAAGTAAATTACAAGAAAGTCAAGATGCTTGAATGTACAAGTGCTTGAAAGTAAATGTGAAGTAAATTTCTTAAACTTGAAAAGAGATTAAGTGATTGAACTTGAAAGCGAAGCAAATACTTGGAGAGAGAATAAATGATTGAAAAACACAAGTAAATTACTATGCCTCCACGGCTTAAGCAATAAAAAGAAAAGATCTTCTAAGATCTAAAGATGAACCATAAACACAAGCACTAGAAGCAATAAACCACAACTAACAACTAGCCTTACGATATAGGATGGTTGGATTGGCCAAACTCTTTCCTAGGTGTAGGCAAACTAGAAATTAAAAACGCAGAAATTTAAGAACTTTTGGAGAAGACAATCCCTAGACTCTCATGGAGCTTGCATACAATGGAAGAAAGAAGAAGAAATGTTGGGAATATGTTACCCCAACTTAGGATGTTAATATTTGACTTGTAAATGCTCCAAATGGGCTATAATCCCTCCCAAATGTCACCAACCTGCAAAACATTAACAAGCAAAAACTTGCTGGAAATGTTGCAAAAGTGACAAAAAACTTGTGAAAAATTCTGTTGTAAAAACCAGAAATTTTTTGTGTAAATTTCAGCAAGTTATAAGGATATAAATGACATATCTAAGTATGTTAGTATGCCAAAATATTATGGAAATGAAAAACAATTAGAAACAAAAAAATTTAGAGGGTGAATGTGGGTAAAAATGGAGATTTTGAGATCTGAAATCTTTTATTTAAAGCCTAGGCAACCTTGTTAATCTTCAATGCTAAGCTACAAGAAACAATAGGAAGTGAGTAGATCTAGATATTAAATCAAAATACTTTGAAATAACTACCAAGAAGCTCACTAGATCTATGATAATACTATCATAAACTTAAACAAGCAAAACACTTTGCTCAATATTCTTACCATAGATCTTCAAAGCTAAGCATGAAAAAGAAAAATGCAAAAGAACAAGATCACCTTATGAAAAGTATGGCACCAAGAAGACTCCCAACACCATATGTCCTCCAAAGATTTCCTTTATTCAAGAGCAAGCTTGAGCAAATACTTGCCACAAGCTTGAGAGAAGAACAAGAGCAAAAGGGAGCAAGAGTAAAGAGTGGGAGAGGAGAGATTTTGGCATGGTAAGAATACCAAGAGTAGATGTGTCAAATGAGGGAGGGAAGGCTCTTATTTATACTTGGGAACCAAGAGTGGGAGAGGAGAGATTTTGGCATGGTAAGAATATCAAGAGTAGATGTGTCAAATGAGGGAGGGAAGGCTCTTATTTATACTTGGGAGCCAAGAGTTACCCCTCTTGGATGCTCTCTAAGTGTTCATCAACTAAGAGTTAATGAACATATCAAGGGGGGTGCACTTTTAGGGTTTTGAGCAAGCTAGGGTTTTGGTAGATGAGTGAAGGGGTGAGGTGGCACCTTTTTTACTTTGTCCAACAACAAATCAGACTTTTGGGATAGAACTTAGGGAAAAAGCAAGTTTCTTCCTTTAATTTTTCACTTAGCTCGACTTTCTCCTCAAGGGGAGCACACTTTTCTTAGGAAGATGGTAGGTTTGAAGTGGGGGTTAGATGAGGGGGGTTTCTAAGTTAGGAAAAGTGTTTCTCTAACTTAGGAAAGGGGTTTAGGATTATCTCCCACTCTTTCTCTAACCTTTTAGCTTCATTATTTACAAAAATTGACATTTTAACTTTGTCAATTAAGCAATTAAATCGCTAACTCTAGACTGACTTGGACTCCCCATGGACAATGACCTAGCAAAACTTGTCCAATTGAGATGAAACTTGGTCCAAGGGTGTAAGGGGTCTCATTCCATTTATTTTGAGCACAAATAACCCTATCAAAATCCCAAGGACCTAGTTTTTCAAATTTTTCATCAAAAATAATTAAAATTACCATTAAATGGGTAATTTAAAAAAAAATAAAAAATAAAAAAAAATACTTTAGACTCGATGGAATTCCGCAAGACTCTAGGAGATGTCTAGCATGGTCATTTACAATATTTCTAGACACTAGATACCATAGGGATCGACCATTAGAACGCCTTTCACCACTTTGGAGGATTATTGTGGGAGTGAAAAACTCAAGGGAAATTAATAAGCCTGATTAGGCCAAATTAATAACCCGAGGAAAAAAAACAATCGATGAAAGGGACCCCTCTAATGATAAAGTCATAGGCAACCAAACTAAACTATTATACATGCAGACCCATTACATTATTATCCCACACAAGGGAACGGAAATTCCAATTACAAAA
The DNA here is from genome assembly GCA_009831015.1 of Picea engelmannii. Classification (NCBI taxonomy): domain Eukaryota; kingdom Viridiplantae; phylum Streptophyta; class Pinopsida; order Pinales; family Pinaceae; genus Picea; species Picea engelmannii. The sequence continues at coordinate 38,650 of ML817933.1, forward strand.
ACACGTGCTGAGATCAAAACCACCTTGTAGAACCTGTAAGTCTTCAAACTAGTAGCACCATCAGGTACATATCATCATGGCACATGTAGTTGACCCCCTAGTTGAAATAGGTGGTCAAAAAGTCCCTCTAATCTGGAGGGTGTCATACCTGGGAATATCGGAAAGGGTCGCTATGACTCCTCCCTTTGTTGGTGCTCGTCTATTAGCCTTCTCACGAGGTTGTGGCACTACCAGTGATTGGGCCCCCTACTGGTGTCGATGGTCTCCGTGGAGGTTGCTCCTCCGCATGTGATGGCTCCTCCTCTGAGCTAGTGGATCCACTGTCATGTTCGTCCTCATCATTGTCTATTGCCACCTCAATGTAATGGATCTCTCCCTTGCCCATGCACCTGTGGCCGAGGACCCAAGGGTCTTTGCATGTGAAGCATAGCTTCTTCCTCATAACCTCACGCCTCGTATCATCATCCAACTTTCCCTTACCCTTCCACTCTCTCTGAAATGTTTTCCTATCCCGGTCCTTCTGTGGCACAAAGGGTTTGGTAAAAGTTTCCATTTTCAACACTGAGTCTGCTAGATATCTAGTGTGTAGGATGACATCCTGTAGTGTGTGAGGTTTGTAGGCCTTCACCCATCCTCTCAAGGGTTCTGTGAGACCCTCTGTAAAAAACATGATCAATCTGGGCTCTGAAATATATGTCACTGCCACGGCTACCCTCTGAAACTCTGTGATGAATGCCTTTGGTGTGCCAGTTTGTCTCAACTAGGCTAAATCCCTGAAATGGATCTTTGGATCCCTCCTGTCAAACTTGTCCATGATCCTCTCTGTGAACTCCCTGTATGAAGTGATGTGATTATGACCCAGTGTCACAAGTCCATGATGCCACCACTCATGTGCCTCTCCCTCCAAATGCAGGGTAGCGAAACTAATGGCCTTAGTTTCTGTCATATGGTTGAGCTTGTAGCACGTGTCTAGTCTCTGTACCCAAGCTTTAGCAGTGTATTTGGATGATTTGTCTAAAGAAGGTATAGTGAGTTTACCTACTTTCCAGATGAAGTCTATGTTCTACCCCTCCAGATGTTGCTGCTATCCTCCCCTCTAAGGATCTCTAGGACGGTTCTTGAGTCTTAGTCCACAATACTCAACCAAGGTCATATCAGGATGGAACTTTGGTCCCAACACTGCATACTCTCTCATGTACTAAGAAATATCCTTTGCCTGTGTAGTCTGCCTCGGTGCTACTAGTTGTTGTACTGCTGCTGGAGGTGCCCTCTGAAATCTAGGGAATAGTGGCCTGGGGATCCTACTAGATGAAGTGTATGTGGGAGTAGGTGAATGGGGTCTACTGCTTTCCCCTGAGTTCCCCTTTGTTGCATGAGGGGCATGTGTGCCTAGAATGCTCCCTGTCATCAATCTATCGACCATATGTGCCAAGGAATAAGTCATGTTCCTGTCGACTGATCACCAAATTGCTAATAACCTGCATGAAAGCTGCATCTGGGTCCATGGGTGCTTTACCACTTCGTTTTGGCCTCTCATACCTGTCTCCCATCATCCTCTCTGCCTCACGCTCTACCTCATGCTCTGCCCTTCTCTCTGCATCCCTATGCACCTCGTTGACCGCCTCTCCAACATAGGTGGTCAACTCCATGTGCCATGAAGAGATGCATCATCAGATGCAATTTTTTCGAAGATTTTGGTTCTACAGGACATGTTTGGCCCCAACACTTCTTTTTGTAACTGGAATTTCCGCACCCCTGCGTGGGTTAATAATGTAATAGGTCTGCATGAGTCATGTCTAGGTCAGTTACCTTGGGATCGGTTCACTGGGAGAGTTCTTTTCACCAAGGGCTTTTTATCCTCAGGTTATCAATTGGGCTTTTCAACCTTATTGATTTCCCTTAAGTTTTTCCCTCACACTTGCAATAATTCCTCCAAAGTGGTGAACGATGTTCTAGTGGGTTTATCTTTTGGTAACTATTATAGGGAATCATGGTAAATGACCATGCAAGACATCTTAGAAAGTTTCGTGGAATTCCATCGAGTCTAAGTCAGTTTTTTTAATTAATTAATTTTTAATTAAATTTCCCTAAGTTTGGAGGTTTAATTATTTAATTAATTAATTATTTTTGAGCAAATATTGTAAAAACTAAGTCCTTGAAATTTTGATAGGGGTATTTGTGCTCAAAAGAAATGGAATATCACCCCCCACATCCATGGACCAAGTTTCAGCTCAGTCGGACAACTTTTTCCATGGGTTTGTCCACCCGGAGTGTCAGTTAGTCTAAAACAACAATTTTAATTACTAAAGTCCAAACATGGCAAAATTGTAAAAATGTAATAATGAATTAAAAGGATGTTAAATGATGGATCTAAGTTGGAGAGAGATTCCCTAAGCATAACATACCCACCCAACCTTTTTCCAACCTTTTTCTAACCCTCTCACCCCTTCACATCACTCAAAAATCACGCCCCTAGGGGGGTTGACGTTTTTCCTAGTGATGGAACGTTGTAACTTAAGTTTGAGTGTGTGGGGGGGGGGGGGGC
>ML817933.1:47589-60239 GCA_009831015.1 Picea engelmannii
AACATTGTATAAGCCATTTATGATAAGGAAGTTTTTGCTGGGTTTTCTTCCCCTAGAGGGTTTCCCAGGATAAATGTTGTGTCTCTTGTGAATGTGTATTTCTCAGTGATCTTGTTTTTATTATGCTCTTATCTAATGAAATGCAAAGAACTATAATAATGGCATAAACATTAACAATGGATGCATAGGTAGATCTTAGGTAAAGTATTTTATTTGAGTAGATCTTGCAAAGAGTAGTCTTGTAGATCTATGTATGTTGGTTAGCTAGATAAGGTGCAAGTATTTCATCTTGTTAGCTTAACCATCCAAATTATCTATTGTATGCATGCCATTGTGTTAGATCTTGCAGGTTGGCTTCAAGGGTTTCATTAGGAGTGCCTTGGGGAAAAGTCTTTCTTTGAGACTCACATACACTCCTATCTTTATCTTTCTCTATCTATTGCTCATTCTCTATATGCTTTCATTCCATATATATTTTCAGCTAGCTTAACATAGTTTTATGGTCACCAAAATATAAATTTTCATCAATTTTTTTCAAGAAGAATTTTTGCCCTAAAAGGCAAAAGTTTTTCTTCATTTGTATTGTTGTGTGTAACATTTCTAGCAAGCATAGCTTGCTGGTTTTTGCAGATTCAACTCTGGTTGAGAGGGGTTTTGGCTACCCAAAGGCATCCACACAACACTCAAAGACCCCCAAAGGGATTGGTAGCTATTTCTCAACCTCCTTCAAATTTTAAGCATTTTTGTTCATTTCTTCTGCTTCTTTCTTGGCTTTAGTGGCTCATAGTTGTGGGAGAAGGAGTGGTACGACCTCCTCCCACGTGTGAGCCTTGGGGTAGCTAGGGCTTAGTTTAGATCTTGTCTTCTTTGCATTTTTCTTGCCTCTTTGAGCTAGGACGTGGGGTTTAGAAGGTGAAGTGGGCATCTATGGGGTTTAGAAGGTGAAGTGGGCATCTTCTTAACCTAAGACGTGGGGTAGGGTTTGCCTCTAGTTTGCTTGGTTTGCTTGCTTATTTCTTTCCTTAGTTTGTATCTCTTGCTTGCTTGCTTCTCTCTTTTCTCAATATTTTCTACGTTAAACAAGCTAAATTAATTGCCTACCTATTGGGAGAAGAATACTCCAAAATGTGAGGTTAGTGTTTTAATATGTGATTGTGATCTAAGTGCTTAATGTTCTAAAATATTCTAGATCTAGATCTCATACATGGTTAATCCTTAGCTTAAGCCTATTGGGCATCAATAACTTAACTAGATCTATTTGCATGCTTAAAGTTTTTCAAAGTTTAATCTTTCTCGTGGATGCTTAGATCTAAATTCCTAAATGTTTAAATGCTTCAATAAGTAAATGGTGTTTTTCTTTATTGCTATGATCTATTAAGGCCATTTTCCACATGCTCGAAGTAACTTTTGGTTAAGTTGGTAGTGTAGGCAAAGACTTAAATCTTTTTCTTTCTCACACTTAATGCTCATATCTAAATGCTCTTAAATCATAAGATAAGTGTGATTGTCCTTCATTTCTGGGTTGGCAAGTTGTTCTTGCCCTTGTAATTTCTTTCTTAAATTTGCAAGCTATCTATTTTTGCAACTAAGTGATTTGCTCTCACATAGCATATGTGTGTTAATGCCCTTTCATTGGTAATCTTAAGCAACACATTTTAGGCTGAAGTGAGTTTCGGTCAAGTCAATAAATCACATCTTAAAAGTGTCATAAAATCCTTAAAACACTCTAAAACACTCCTAAAAGTCTACCTAATTCATATCTTAACTTAATAGACTCTTTAGGGTACCTTAGGCCACCATCTTCACCATCTAAAATGGGGATTGAGGGGCAACGGAAGGTGATTAGGCCAGGGACAATCTCGTGGCGCAGAGCGTTTTTTCTATGAGAACTCAATCTTTCGGGCTGACCTGTGAAGTTAGGGTAGGCCTTGTTGCCATACTTCTTGAGCATCCAACAGTCATTTGACAATAGGAGGAGGAGGCTTTGGTGAAAGCTTAATAAAAGTAATTAAAACTTAATAATCTTAAGGAAGCTTAATAATTCAACCTTGGACTTAAATCTCTAAACACTTTCGTGGGTTTAATAACTAAGAGTGGGTGTTCTTCATCTTCATAATACTTGTGCTTAAAACTCATAAATCTTCTTTATTGACGTATTGTCAGGTATTGATGATGATCTCATAAATGTAATATGATGCTTTGATCTCCTTGTATCCTGCACACAAAATAATTAAAGTGGTTAGCTTATTTGTTGTATCTTAGTATTATTTACTTGTAAATCTTGTACTCAATATTTGATTTAGTTATTCTTTTGTATATCTTGTAACCACACTTGTAACGAATCACCCTTTAACTTTAGTTGACCCCTTGTCCAATCTTAGGCACTAGTCTTAGTTGCCCTAGGAAAAGGTTTGCTTAACATACTAACCTTGCATCTTGCATTGTTGCTTGTGCATCTTAGGATTAGAATCCCCCCAAGCCTTAACAAATTAAAACTAACTCCTAGAAATTAACTCTAAAACTGATCTAGAAACTAGGGACTACCCCCCTTGGCTTCCCTTGGAGTGAGCCTAGACGGAAGAGGTTCCGGTCAAAGTGACAACGTGGGCTGTGAACCTAGGCATTGTGCCTCCAAGGACACACTAAGTGAGACGAACTTAGCTCACGTTTGCAAGTGTGTATTAGGACGGTAACACACCTCTTCCTCTTCCTCTTTCTCTGAACTGGGAGGAAAGGGGGGATAATTTGGCCTAGGTCTCGTCCTTTCCCTACGTTTGCTATAAGTGACATATTCTTCACCTACGTGCTCACGACCCTCTGGGTTCTCTGCTAAACTCATCGACTTTAGTCATAGGCTGGCAGGACTAAAGCTCTGATACCACATTAATATCCCTAATTCCGTAGATCAGAATAATGCCTCAACTGCCTATTATTCGTTGTCAGAACTGATACACTTTGGGTTTCTGGATGCGTTTAGAGATTCAGTTTTAACATGCGTGGTGATTTTTCACGTGGAAAAGTTATTTAACAGTATATAATCAAGCATGCAATAGATAAAGAACACTAAACAACTGCAATCTATGTATTATGAAATAAGACTGAATACAATGTTGCATGCAATGAATAAAATGAATCTCTCGGCTAGATCAGAGATAGATGGATCTCAGCATAAATGTAATAAAGAAACTAAAGCAATAATACCCAGAACCAGAAGAATGATGCTAGATCAATTGATGAGCGATATGAACTACTGCATGCTACGACAACTCACACGGCAACTGCTACAAGAATGGAATGTTCGCCCTGGTGGCTAAACTCCTCGGATCTGCCTGAAATCTGTCCCAAACAGTGTGCCTTGACCTCCAACACCCTCTCAGTGTCTGTCGGACTAAAGATCGACCCTCTGCTGATCTATACAAACCCAATATGGGATCCCCTTGGGGGTTGCGCCCCTCCTCTGGCCAACTGTTGCGCTCTAGTGATTTCATTGTCGAAATCTGGCTGTATGTGTCTCAAATTGAGCGCCCTGGTACCCTCTGTAATGGGTCGGAAGGGTTTCCTCGGATCTGATCTGGTGAACTCTCTGGAACCTTGGATCTATCTCCCCAAGTGATGCGCCCTCACTGGCCAACTATTGCGCCCTGGATGATTCCGCAGTCGGAATCTAGCAAGTAATGTATCAAAAGGTGCGCCATGCCTTCCTCTGAACTAGGTCCGAAGGGAATCTTTGAATCCTCCCTGCTCGAGACAAGCTAACCCTCTGTGTCTCCTCAACTCACACATCCTCAACCTGGATAAGTGCGCACTAGCTGCCTGAACCTGTATAACTGTTGCTATAAATTGATGGAAGATCTGATTGATCTCCTCGGTTACTAGGGTGTGTCTCTCAACACCAAAATCAACCTATGGGTGTCGTTCTCCTAAAGTCCATAGTCTTCACTGATTCGTCTGAACCAATGTATTCTCCTCAAAGATCAAACTGTCAAATCATAAGATGCATAATGAGGAATTAGGTCGCTTTTCTCTTCAAATACTCCTCCAAAACCCTAATTTGTTGTTGACCTCTATTTTTAGCTCCATCACTTATGTGCCCCTCTATTTTTAGCTCAAATCACTTATGTGCCCCTCTATTTTCACCCACTTTTCACTTAATGTCACTTTCAAATTATAAAGTTCGCTTGTGAAATGACATTAAATGAACTTTTTTTTCCCCTGTTCCTCCCTGACTATAGTCTAACGGGGATGTTTAGACTGCTTAGCCCTCCTCTCTGGAGCTCCTACTCAAAAAGGGACATTACAAAATCCTGCGGGAACTTTGAGATGTAGGTTCTCCCTGTTGGATCTCCCACATTCTCTTGAGCTTGTGTGCAAAATCAGAGGGATACTCTCCTTGTTGGATATTTGACAAGCTTAGCCTCCACTCTAAGGAATAGCCTCTTAGAGGCCACATTTAGATTAGTTTCATTTTCATGTAATAAAGCCTTTTCTAAACATTAATCAACCTTTAAAACTTGCAAGGACATTTCACACGGTAATCTTTATCTCAACAACGTTACATCTATATCACGATATTTGGCATTGGTCTTGTTATCCACCAAGTTGCACTATGATGGAATTCCAGCGAGCCGCCAAAGATTGAACAACTCCTTGTTCAAAATTCAGAGTTCGAAAGTCTAGCCGGCCACGAGGGCCCTGTTTTTCAGATTTGTACCACATTTCCATACCGTGCGGGAAATTGTAATAAGAGGTGTTGCATGATGAATTTTGTAAAAGGTTTAGCCACCTAAAACCTGGACATGATTTATTACTCTAGAATGTTTTTTTTTACTTGTTAATTATATATTGTTGCTTCAAGCAACTTATAATTTTCGAGTTTTTTCACTCAATTCCTCGAAAGCTATAGTATACACTCATGGTGAAGCCTTGGCATGGTCTTCTAAACCTAGTGTTTAATGTATATTACCATGCCTAACATCCTCCTAGAGTTTCATGGAAGTGTGCTAAGTCCCCCCTAGGATTTTTCAATTTTCTCAGTTAATAAAACATTCCCGCAAAACAGGTAATTTTAATTGTAAAAGACAAAAAAGTCATAAAAACGGCATAAGATGTTGTTATATGCCATGTTGGTGCTCGTTTTCTAACCCAGAGCACCTCCTAAACCCTTAACCCCCCTTTGTTGAGGCAAAAAAGTGATTTTAATCACTCAAAAGTGTTTTTTGCTCTCAAAAGGAAAAAAGACATAAAAAATTAAATAAAATCAGCATGCTATTATTGAGGAAACATGTCGAGGACATGTTTTCCCCTTGTCTGGAGTCCCAAGCCTAAGTTGCGAGTTTTCTTTGAGTGATAGGAGACTTGACTTGGATTTTTAGCTTTGAGTATAAGCGAAGACATACTTGGTGGAGATCCCAAAGAAGGGATGTGCACCTCTCCCTTGAGGTGGTGCACTCCCAAGAGGGGATGTCAATCCCTAGGATTGACTCGACCTCCCTCTACCTAATTTTGAGAGGTGGCAATCCCACAACTCTCCTCACTCACACTTATGCCAACCTCACTCGACATCTCCCTCACTCATGTCATGCACACTCTCTCTTAAAGATCATGCCCTAGCTTGGGATTCTTCACCCAATTTGCTATATGTTGCCGTCCTTATACACACTTGCAAACGTGAGCTAAGTCTGTCTCACTTAGTGTGTCCTTGGAGACACAATGCCTAGGTTCACAACCCACACTGTCACTTTGACCAGAACCTCTTGTGTCTAGGCTTACTCCTAGGGAAGCTAAAGGGGGTAGACCTTAGTTACTAAATGAATTAAGTTAAGTTCTAGGAGTTAGTTTTAATTTCTTAAGGTTAGAGGGGATCTATCCTATGATGCACAAACAACAATACAAGATGCAAGGGTTAGTATGTAAGTCAAGCCTTTTCCTAGGGCAACTAAGACTAGTGCCTAAAGATTGGGCAAGGGGTCAACTAAGTTTAAGGGTTGTTCATTACAAGTAGATTACAAGTTACTTACAAGATTACAAAAGAATAAATTGAACCAAAGAATATTAGATACAATTGATTACAAGTAAAAAATGCTAAGATACAAATGATACAAGAGCAAGCTAACCACGTTTTACTTAAGTGTGCAGGATATCAAAAGATTAAAGTATCAACATCAACAATTCATCACAATTATGAGATCATCATCAATATATCAATATCATCAATACATTCAAGAAGATTTAGGAGATTTAAGCAAAAATGTTATTAAGATTGTTGAAGATTACCCACACTCTTGATTACTTAACCCACAATGTTTTTATTAGTTTAGGACCAAGGTTAAGTTATTAAGCTTTCATAAGAGTTATCAAATTTTATTTAGCTTTCACCAAAGCCTCCTCCTCCAATTGTCAAATAACTATTGGATGCTCAACAAGTGTTGCCACCCTAGCTTCACAGGTCAGCCCAAAACAAGAGTACTTCCCGGAGAGGACACATCCTATGCGTCGTGAGACAGTCCCCTGCCTAAACCCTCCGTTGTTTTCCTCAAGCACCGTTTTAGATGGTGAAGATGGTGGTCTAAGGTACCATAAATAGTCTATTAAGTATATATATTGATTAGGTAGACTTTTAGGTGATTATTAGAGTGTTTTGAGGATTTTAAGACACTTTTAAAGTGTGATTTAGTGATATGGCCGAAATTGTTATGAGCTTTAAAAAGTGTTTCTTCAAGCTTATGCAATTAAAAGTGTGAACACAAGTAAAGCAAATAAAGATGGCTAAAGAAGATTTAGGTTATCACATGCACAAATAAGCTTGCTATCAAAAAAAATTACAATGGCAATGACAACTTGCCTTCAAGATATGGAAAGAAAATTTAATGTGTGTTTGTCTACTTAACCATTAAACAACATTCAAGCCTAAGCAAGTGGCTTCCAATAGATATAAGCAATAGATATATAAACCATTCACTTATCTAAGAACTTAGAAATTAAGGCATTTAAGATCTAAAACAAGTGCATGAAGAAAAGACTTGAAGATTAACTAAGCAAGTGAAGATCTAGTTAGGTTACTTATTATGCCTCCCAATAGGCTTAAGACAATGATTATGTGTTTGATCTAAATCTAAAACAATGGTAGCATTAATCCATAGATATTAATCACATCATCAACCACTTAACCTTACCTATTGGGGTATTCCTCTCCCAACTAGGTAGGCAATTAATTAGGTTTTGCTTATTTAGGTTAAGTTCTTTTAAGATTTAGAGATTAGGGCAAACAAGTAAAGATATATATAGAGAGAAAGAAGTAGAATAACAAACCAAGCAAGCAACTAAGAAACAAATGCTACCCCACGTCCTAGGTTGAGAAGGTGCCCCTCACCTTCTAAACCTCACGTCCTAGCTAAAAATGAGAGCAAAAATGCTAAAAAATTGAAACCCTAGCTAGATCTAACTACCCAACAAGCTCACACCAAGAAGAGGGCCGTACCATTTCTTCCCCTAAAGGTGTAAGACACTAACAAGCAAGAAGAAGAGGCAAAACGTACCAAAATGATGAAAAATTGAGAGGTAGGGTTGAGAGATAGCTGCCAAACCCCTTGGAGGGCCTTTTGGTGTTGTGTGGATGTCTTTTGGGAAACTAAGATTCCTTTCAATCAGATCAGAAACCTGCAAAACTAGCAAGCTATGCTTGCTAGAAGAGCTACACACAACGAAGAAAAATGAAGGAAAACCCTTGCTTTTTAGGGCAAGAACTTTCCACAATAAAGAGAGAGTATATGTGTATAGAAATGACCTATCTAAATATGTTATGCTAGCTGAAAATGAATGTGTATGAACAATAATATAGATTAAGAGTAAAGGGTTAGAGAAATGGAGTGTGTGAGTGCCTCAAGAGACCCTTCTCCTTGAAGGAGTTCCCAATGAAACCCTTGAAGTATTAACCTGCAAAACTCTTAAAGTGATATGCATACAAGAGATAATATGTTGAGCATGTAAATAAGACGACACTTCAATCCTATCTAACACATCAAGATATATAAACCCACAAGCATACACATCGATAGATCTACTTAGATAACACTTTACCTAAGATCAAATGTTGCATTCACCCAAAGAAATCAATACAATATTACCTCATAAGCATAAGAAGATCAAGCACATGCATTGCTCCTCTAGTTATCCTCCAAAGTTTCTCTTTTATTATTACTCAAGAAAATAGATCTTGGAGAGAAAATATTCCAAAACCCTAAGAGCATAGAATGGAAAAATGGAATAATGGAGAGAGAGAGAGAGAGAGATGAAAATCAAGTAGCATAACAATAGCTCAAGATATGGTGAGTTGGGAGTGAGAAATGAGATCTATTTATACTTGGAGAGGCAAACCTACCTCTCTTGGATCTAAGCCAAGTGTCCACCACCAAGCAAATGAGTAGATCTCAAGGCTAGGGCGCACCACCTAGGGTTTTCACAATAGATCTAGGGTGTAGAAAAAAAAGAAAAATGGTTGGGATCAAGCAAAAGGTGTGTGAGAGGCATAGGATCCGTGCCAAGGCAAGTGAACAGTTATAAATCATTATTAAAAATTATTTTGTGGAGTTTCAAGAAAAGGGAGGGCACAACTCCTCTTGGAGGGCGCATCTCTTGCGATGAGGTAAAGGAAAGGAGGGTGAGAGATGAGTGTGGTGAGGTTGGGATCACATAAAGCCATAAGAAATATTGTGGGATCCGTGCTAGGGCAAAAGGAAGAGCCTCCAACCAATAAAAACGAATTTTTATTGGAGAGACACAAAAGGGGGGTGTAACTTCCTTGGAAGGCGCTCCACAAGGGTGAAAGACAAGAAAATGGAAGGAACGAGTGAGGTGGAGGGAGTGGGGTCACCTCAAGGAGTGACGTGGAGGCTAAAGGAAGTGAAAGCTCAAGAGAGGGGGCCACACTCAAGCCACAAAATAAATTAAAAAGGAAAAATGCCAATCCCCCTAGGGGGGCGTGACTTTTGAGTCTAGAAGGTGGGTAAGGGGTTAGAATAGGTTGGAAAAGGTTGGGAGGGTTATGTTATGTTTAGGGGGTCTATATCTAACCATCATTTCACCTTTTTACATCCTCTAACTCATTATTACATTTTTTACATTTTGTCATGTTTGGACTTTAGCAATTAAAATTGTTGTTTTAGATTGACTGACACTCCGGGTGGACAAACCCATGGTTGAAGTTGTCTGACTAAGTTGAAACTTGGTCCATGGATGTAGGGGGTGCTATTCCATTTCTTTTGAGCACAAATACCCTTATCAAAAGTCCAAGGACCTAGTTTTTACAATTACTGCTCAAAAATAATTAATTAATTAAATAATTAAACCTCCAAACTTAGGGAGTGTTGACCGCCTCTTCATCTAGGGGGTCAACTCCATGTACCATGAAGATATTCATCATCAGATGCAAACATGTCGAAGACTTTTTGGTTCTACAGGGCATTTTTTGCTCCAATACACAGTTTTGTAAGCGGGATTAATGCACCCCTACGTGGGTTTATAATGTAATAGGTCTACATGGATCATGTTAGGTCAGTTACCTTAGGGTTTATTCATTAGGAGATTTCCTTTTGCTGAGTGTTTTTTATGCTCAGGAGGTTAATGTGGCCTAACCAGCCGGGTTAATCTCCCTTGAGTTTTTCACTCCCACCCAATAAATCCTCCAAAGTGGTGAAAGGCGTTCTAATGAAGTCATTCCTAGGTAGCTAATGTTTAGGAATGTTGTAAATGACCATGTAAGACAGCACGCGAAATTTTGTGGAATTCCATCAAGTATAGCCAGGTTTTTTTTAAGTTTCAGAATTAATTAATTAGTTAATTAATTAATTAATTCTGGGTATTTAATGTAAAACTTAGGTCCCGGGATTTTGGATAGGGGTATTTGTACTGAAAAGAAAGATAATGAGACCCCCTGTACCCGTGGACCAAGTTTCAACTCAGTCGGACAAGTTTTGCTAGGTTTTTTGTCCACTTAGGAGTTTTTTCAGAAAACGACGATTTTAATTGCCAAACCCAGAACATGGGCAAATGTAAATTTTGTAATAATGGACCAAAAACAGTGAAGTAAAGTGTGAAGTAAATAAGATGGACCCCACCTAACCCATCCTAACCCTTTACCTACCCTTTACCCACTCATTTAATTAAAATTACTTTTTAATTAAAACCCATTTAAAAGCTTACATACCTTCCCGACGTGAACATTTCATTTAATTAATGGGTTGATGTAATGTCCCCCACCTCTTGATTAAGAGGTGATGAGGAGACTCAATGGCCTGGGCATCCCCACTGGGCCATATTCTCACACTGAAGGGGAAGGTCAACTAGACTAAGGTTATATTCTTAAGTTGACTTGAGGAAAAAGGTTAAAAGGAGTAAAAAGATAACTCAATAAAAGAATAGAAGTTAACCCTGGGAGTTAATCTAACTCAACAGAGAAATACAAGGAAAAGTATAAATAGAAGGCTGGGGCGCACCTATTATTCATTCTGGATTTTGGTATTTGCTTGTTATTGCTCTTGAGCATACAGTTTGGGGGTTTTATTGTACAAACCCTTGTGAGCAACTCAAAGGTGAAAGACCCACTCACTTGTTCCACAACTTGGTCTCGAGGATGAAAGACTCCACCCACACCATTCTACACTCAACACACTTCCACCTATCGATTCAGAAAAGCAACAGGGTCGTACTGTTTATGAGTTTCCAGCAAGGGCGCATCATCATCTAAAGAAGGGTTCGATCCAGCTGATCAGGAGAGCCTTTGGTCATTCTGACACTTGGGTTTTACTTGCAGGGTCTCAACCATAATTTTGAGGTTTTTTCCGGAGAGTTATCACCATTGGATCTTTAGCTTCAGATTAGGACGGCTTGGAGGCAAGAGGACGTCCTGTGATTCAATCTTTTTCAGATCTAGGGAGATCTACTTGGAATTTGGGTCTGAAACTTCTCATACGGGTTTCCCATAGCCCGATCTACATTCCTAGAGAGTTTCAGAGCATTTGGAGGTCTCCTTCATCAGGGCCGAGTTATCTAGGGTTTCAGCTTTCAGGCATCCAAGAGGGCGCAACTTCATTTCAGGATTCAATGTTTGGAGGGGTTTGCCTTAGCCTTTCGGCTTGAGACTTCAGGAGGGGGTTACTATTACCTGGATCTATCTTTTGGCGGAGTTTGGACTCATTTGGAGTCTTCCTACAGTGGGGCCGAATTATTGAGGGTTTCAGCTATCTACTAGAGCATGGCATCTTCCAGACTGAGAAGCTTGGGATTCATACGGCCCAGATCCACTTGCATTAGTCTTCATTTGTCATCCAGTCTTTGAAGGCTTATTTTGTATCTACAGAGCATTTTGTAGCAGCTCGTATTTCTTATCTATCGGGCCATCTGAGGATTATTCTGGATCTGCCCTCTATTGTATCTGTTCCATGCTTCTTATAATAAAAGGTCAGATCTTTGCTTGTGTTTTCTATATATTGAATGTATTGTGATCTTTCATGTGTTGGATGAATCTTGTATGAACACCACTTAATAACTGAACAACTCAATAAGTCAACTGCACATCAAACACAACACAACAGTGGTAGTTAGTGGTTTCAAGCGAAAAAAATTGGCTTGGGATCATTACAGTGGTATCAGAGCTTTGATCCTCCAAACTTGTGGAGTGATCAGTGCATGCAGAGGTACAGTGGAATCTTTATGGGTAGAAGGAAGAAACCAAGCAGTGAAACAAAGGCCGAAATGGAAGGGTCAGGGGATGACCGTGAGCCTCAAGGCTTGGCCTTCTTGGCAGCCAAATTTGACAAATTCCAGCAGACCATAAATCTCATGGAGGGCAAATTGGTCCACCATTTAGAGGAAAACCAGGAAACCAACCGAAGGGGATAGGCCGAAATCTCTGAAACCTTGAAGAAGGTTGACGAGAATCTGAAGAAGATTGGCGAGAGCCAATCCCAGATAACTGATCTTTTGATGCAAATGACCCATCAAGGGAAGGACCCTGAGACGTATGGGAATAAGGTGGCTGGTGGATCCGGTGGATTCCATGGTGAGATTAGATATAACCCGGAGAAAGCTCCCAGATCCGAAGGAAGTCAGGGAGGAGGCACGTCCAATGGACAGATGGGTAGTAGGGTCAATCCTAGGCCATACATGCCCACGTTCACAGATGAACATCTAGGCCGACATTTGGGTAGCAGGGATAACCCGAGGCCATACATGCCCACATTCACAGATGAGCAAGGGCAACAGGAACAGGTGGATGACTTTGTTGAACAAATGACGAGATGTACCAAGGAGTACTACAGTTTGGATATGACAATTCAAAAGCAGATGTCCCTGGAACACTATTGCCAACTCAAGTTCAGAAATCAACCTAGGCCGAATCATAGGGGCAACTTTGAGTTTGAACGAAGAGCAGGAAAGATAGAGATTCCATACTTTGATGGTACGGCCAAGATGACAGCACAAGCATGGGTGCAAAAGTTGGATACCTACCTACATCTTAACCCCATGAGGGAGATGGAAGCCATCAGGTTTGCCACTATGTACTTGGATGGCAAGGCTCATGATTGGTGGTATCATGGACTCACCACATTAGGCCACAATCAAATAGTATCCTACCCAGAATTTACTCAGAGACT